>JAQFYV010000564.1:0-10902 GCA_034695065.1 Choneiulus palmatus | reverse complement strand
ATGTTTGCTGCTGAAAGTGCCTCCCGTGTGATAGAAAGGAGAGGACATAAACTGCTGCAAGCCCTCGTGGGTGATAGCCTTCTGGAGGTAAGATTTTTTTAACTTTTGGACTCGTTTGAAAAGTAAACTACACTTGTATAAAAGGTTATAAAAAGATACTTAATTCATGTATTTTTTGGCTTTATTATGTTTTCTTGCCATTTTTATAAAATTTATTAAATTTACGTGAACAATATAAATAAAAATATGAGAAAATTTATATAATTTTTTTTTTTTTTTTGGCAAAAGTGCTAGATTTTTTGGTAGTTGATATAAAAATAAAATCATCCCATAAAAAAGTAGCATATATATTTTATTGCAGTGGCATACCGGGGTATCAAAATGTATTTTATAAAACTTAAAAGAAGACTACTCTAGAAAAAAAGTGTATTTCTTCCTAAAGGCTATGTTAAAAAATTCTATTCCTAAAATTTCACAAGTATGTTATGCTGTATTATTCTTTTAAAGAATTGTAATAAATTTTAAACGATAGTTGCTGACGTCATTTGCCATTTCATACAAGCAAAAATGACTACTCCTGTGCCAAAATATGGTGCATTGCACATGCAAATTACATTTGCATGGATATACATGTGCATTGCAAAATGTGGCAATGTGACATCATTTACATGTCAAAATGGTATTTCGGGCATTAATCATTTTTTTCTGAATTTATTATTAAATATCTAATCAAGTTGGGAATTTTAGGAATTGTATTTTCATAATGTATATTCTTGAAAGAAAAACACTTTTTTCTAGGATGGGCTTCCTCTTAAAAAGTGCACGTGGATATAAACAGGAATGCTTAAGATTTTTATATACCTCTGCATTTTTTAGTGATTTCATCTTATATTCTTTTTATAATTTGAATGTGAAGTTATATTTTTTCCCCTGTATTTCCTGTTATATTTGAAGCCATTGGCACTTTACAAGCTGTATGAATAGTGATCAATGTTTACCCTTCTATATAGCCATTCTGGCCAACTGGATCTGGATGTGCCAGAGGATTCCTTAGTTCGTTGGATGCGTGTTGGATGATACGTAGTTGGTCACTTGGATGCATGACTCCATTTCAGGTCTGCATTGTCGACTTATCAATTTTTTTGAACCACAGTTCCCTAACTTTGTTATTTTCAGGGTTCATACTAACCTGAAAAGTCAGGGAGGACAAATTTGGTCCGGGAAAGTTAGGAAAATTTAATAAATTAATTTATTAACATTGGATGTATCAAACAAAAAAATCCATTTGTCATTTTTATTTAAATTCATTAATTTCATTAAATTGCATAATTCATTTAAATGCCAGAGAAATTTTATTTTGGTCAGGGAAAATTTATGTTTTTCATAGGAAAAGTCAGGAAAAACTTGAGTTTATGGTCTGGTAAAAATTTAATTTTGTTTAGTGAAAGTCAAGTAAAGTTGATCTTATTATCAGGAAAAAATTTAATTTTGGTTAAAGAAAGTCAGGGAAAATTGAGCGTATGTTTAGGAAAGCCAAAGTATAAATTTCAATATGAACCCTGATTTTCCTCCATATTTTCATCACTTGGCTTAACTAATATTTTCATTACACAATTGAAACAGGTTTTGGCTCAGAGGGAAAGTATATATCGTCTACTTGCACAGACAACGCCTGAAAATCTCAGCAAGGATTACAACGAGTACACGGTTGATCCGACGACTAGGTACCCAAATTTGAATCTGAACGCCGTGTTTCCCGTGCAAGTGAAAGGCCTGTACGACACCGATAGTGATCTTAAAGACGAACCATTGGAAATTATTTTGCCTAAAAAGAAACGGAAGCGAGGTGGGTGCCCATAGAGCTTGAATGAATGTATATTTCTACTTCAGTAAATTTGTTTTTACTTAGCATTTCTCATAATGGCATGAATTTGTCTGTTTCAGATTCACACATTCACCCCGATGCCCTTCTTAGTTGGTGCCAATGGCAAGTTATTTTATGCCGAAACGTATCCATCGAAAACATGACCATCTCTTGGAAAAATGGTCTCGCTTTCTGTGCCATTATACATCGGTATAGACCTGATCTCATTGATTTTAATTTATTAAAGGAGGAGGATGCCGAGAAAAATAACCAATTGGTACGTGTAGCTTTTTCAGTACTTATCTAAATCACAGGGTGCAACAATATGGTGAATCTCATAAGTAGTTAGTGAACTTCATTGAATCCCAATTGAATTTTGTTGAATCAGTGCTGAGTTTTGTATATCCTAGTTGAATATTCTCTAGGTATTTATGGTTTTACGAATCCTAAAACCATTGCAGAGTTCATACTGACCTGAAAAGTCAATGAAAACGAATTTGGTCAGGAAAAGTCTCAAAATAGAACAAAAAATCTGGAAAATTCAATAAATCACTTTTTGTGTAATGGAAAATGTAATGCAATGCCCCCTGTGCATTTCCTTGTGTTCACATTCCAAGAATGTAATTTTTAATTGTCATTACAGTTAAATCTGCTATCATTTTCATTTAATTTTTTTCTTTTCATTGAATTTCATAATTCAGTTAAATGTCAGGGAAGCTTTATTTTGATCTGGGAAAGTCAGGGATAATTGAACTTATGGTCAGGTATTGTCAGGAGAAATTTAACTTATTTTCAGGAAAAGTCACGGAAAATGGCATTTATGGTCAGGGGAAATTAAGGAAGTCCAATTATAAAATTCAATTTGAACCCTGCATTGGGCCTAACCTAAATCTTTGCAATTCTTAAGTCGTTGTATTTGACTCATTCTTGCATTATTCTGGTGAATAGGCATTTGATGTGTGCGAGCGGGAGTTTGGAATTCTTCCCGTAATGACCGGCAAAGAAATGGCCGAAAGTAATGTTCCCGATGCTCTGGCAATTGTCTCTTATGTTTCTCAAATTTATGACACCTTCCGTGGGGAGATTCCTTATATTGGTTAGTTTATAAACAAATCATCTACCATATAATGAATTATTTACTTTCTACTCTGTTCCGCCCTTAAAATGCCCATTAAGCGTCCTCTGTTGAGCCTTTATTAAATCTATGTGAAAAACGTAGTCCCTTTTAAAATATGGCGGCACTTACATTTAATCTTGTTCGTAGCTGGCATGGCTAGAATGCTATCAAGTTTAAACTTTGGCTCATTGGCCTTGGATATTTTAAATACATATGAAATTTAACTGTATTTCATGTTTAAAAATCGGAAATTTTGAAGTGACCTTCCAATCGATGCCAGCTACTTGTGTTATCTCTAGCCTCTGTTTTGTAAGGTACATTTATTTTGAAGTTTTGCTAATGCAAGAAATGCTCTCCAGAGGGCGCCTAATAGACCATTTAACGGTGGAATGGAGTATAATAATGGTATTTGTTATGAATTATGAACTTTTGCTAATATTAGTCAAATTGTCTTTTAGCAAGAGCACCACTTACAGATTTGTCCCCGGAAGAGCGGCCGACGAGTCCTTCGCGCAAGTCTCCAAGTGGCAGATTCTCATTTCTGTCGAGGTTAGGTCAAAGGTTAGGCTCCAAAAAGCGATATTCCATTGAGAAAATGGACCAAGAACTCGAAAAAGAGAAAGCCGATGCCTTGCGACGAGCTAAGAAGAAGAGGTCTTTAGAAAGAGATAGAGCTCTGTTTATATTGGTAAGCTACAGAGGTGGTCGTTGATCCAAGTAACTTTTGAGAAGACAGATTTTTAACTTGTTTAGTTTATATATTTTTTATAGAATAAAGATGCAATGGCGCCAACCTTAACTAGCTACAAGAGCAAAACTGAAGCTACGATTGAGGACAGGGAAAATTTTAATACTAGAGTGAAGGATCTAGAAGAGAAGCTGTATGGAACTGGACAAAGGCCAGCACCATCACCCTCAAATACTCAAAAAGTAGGGAAAATAGGACGAGGCGATTGGAATGTCAAGATGCTCGAAGAAAGGCTTAAGGGAAGCAAGCCCGCCATTAAAAAGGAACGAGTGGAAGTGCCTAAATGGAGTCGAGATATATTTGAAGATAAGGTAATAATATTGCTAAGCTTAAGGGGGCATATAGTTCTGTTAGTTTCCCATAGGAAAGTTTTTGCAGCCGATTTTTTCAAGCAAAGGGCTCACGGACTTAAAAAAATTCAAGTTAATCAAGTTATTCTTAAAGTTTCTGATTCTTTGACAGACTTTTATTAACACTTTAGTTCTCATTTCTTTCACACATTTGAAAGGCCTCTGGGTAGTCTTGAAAATCCCGTTAATCGTCGTAAAACCTAGCAAATCTGAAAAATGGCTATCATTCTAGTAAAATCTTACCAATTCTGTCAAAACCTGTTCTGTGGGTTTTATCGATCTTGTGAAGATAAATACCCGGTATTGAATGTCTGATTTCATCGACGAAATACCAGAAATTTATGCTGTTATTTTAAAAAGAAATTTCTATCAGTTTTCAAAAATCTTGTTGGTTTTGAAAAAGCCCAATCAACCTGCAAAAAACCTTTCAAATAGAGTTAAATTTCCATAAATCTAAGAAATTTAATCCAGTTAAAAATATTATTGGCGTTGTTAATCTCATACTGATAAATGTTGCTTGTTTGACTGTTCAATCTTGCTTTTTTAATTCAGAAATTAAAATAAATTAGTTGTATAACAGACATTATGTATTTAAAACGGAAGTCCACCCAGGAGAAAAGTTTTTCTTTTTGAGAGTATAAATAAATAAGATGGTATTCTCAAAATGCCACTACTATGTTATATAAAAGAAATATTATATAGAAAAGGAAATGAATTTGAAATAAATGCAATAAATATACCAGGTATGTTTGTGACCAAGTGACGACATCTGCTATGGTGTCTTACCGTTTTAGTTTATTTATAATTAAAATAAATAGGCAAAACCTAGTTGTGAAATTGTAGGAGTAGTATTTCTTTTAAGTATATTTTTAAGAGAAAAATACTTTTCTCCAGGGTGAAGCTTTCTTTAAAAGTTCCAATTTAGTATAAATCAATCTTTCAAAAATACCTGAACATAATCTTCTATTGTAGTTAAGGGCTCTGGATCAAAAACCAAGATCGGACTCACCTGATGAGCCAGCAAAATTTGTGGCTTTCGATTCAAAGTTGCACATGCTTGATAAAAAGCTTAAAGAAGGCAATAATTTGGATATTGGCCAACGAGGAATGAATAAGGTATCGGCAATGGCCGAACACATTACGTCCACACTCGAAACCAGGCCGCAGTCATTACCTTTACAAAGATCAGTAAGTTTTGAATATTTAATGCACTTCACTTATAGACTATCATGGTTTTTGGAGTACTTGTCACAGTTGTCTTATATTATTTCTTAGAATTCCAAACCATCCATCCCTGTAGTCAATGTGCAAAATGCCAGTGAAGTGTGTCACTTCTGCAAAAAACGGGTTTACCTAATGGAAAGGCATAGTGCTCAAGGGAAGTTCTTTCATAGAGGTTGCTTCAAATGTGAATATTGTAACGTCAGCTTGCGTTTAGGCAATTATGGCATGGGTACTGAGGGAACTTATAATGGTAAGGGCAAGAGGAATGTGGTTCATGGAAAATTTCAGTTCAATTCATTCAAATTTTCTCGTCGCTCACAAACTTATGATTGCTTTTAGGAAAATTTCTTTGCATGCATCATTTTAACATGCGCGTCATTCCAAACAAGAGGCCGGGAGCAGAACTCGGAAATGAGGCAAAGAGAAATACTAAAAAAACACCTACAAAGCTGTCCCCAGTTATGCAGTTCGGAACACCACCAGGTGGCAACCTGGAAGTGCCTGATTCAGGGACTAATAAACTTCGGGGTAAATTTGCCTCTTTTTGTCCATAAACTAGCATTTCTTAATGGATCATTAAATACTTAATGAATAAAATTATTTGAAGGCATCACCCCGGAAAGAGTTGAGTTTGAAAACACCTTAGACCTTACTTCCGAAGAAGAGCTTTTGAGCGAGATCGACGAAGATGATTGGACTGAACGCAATTTTGGCAACACTACAACTGATATGGGATCTAGCGATGAAGAATCCGATTTTAGGTATAGAATATTAGCTGCTTTATATTCTTTCAAAACTCAAAAATATGTGAATTTTCGTCTTGTACTTTGTAATTTTGCTATGAAAAATTTTGCCATGACAAATTTTGGGGTTTATTTTTTGTTAAAAAGTAATAATAATATATATATTTATTATAAATATATATTACTTAGTTATTCTAGTGTGAAATTATCATATCATTTTGTATATGCTACAGTGTTCCCAATAATTTGAAAAGATTTGATGTTATTTTTCATTTTTTTTAAATTTAATGGCACACTATATTTTATCAGTTTATGCTCTTTTTAGCATAAATATTTAGGCATAAATTCTAAAATATAAAAAGGGTTTTTTACCTTTTAAAGCTCATGTGAAACAGAAATTAAAGTTTCACGATAGTTATTGTGGTGTTGATCAGGAAATCCTGTAGTTCTTATAATTGGCTATGCTATTTTTGTTTTTATTATATATAGAAGTTCATAGTATATTGTCTTGATACATTTTTATATAATTCGCAAAGGTTTTTATATTTGCGTAAAATATTCTCATAATAATTCCGATATTGTGAACGAAAGTGTTTAAAACTGCTTTACACTGCTATTATACGGAAAATTCTGCACGATTGGGAAAAAATTTATTACAAAGTATAATATTTTAATTAATGGAAAAAGATAAGATGCAATGTTGTGTAGATGATAAATACATATTTAAGAAATATCATAATGCTTGAGTTGTAGCCCTTCATTTCATTGTGATACATTCACACTATAATTTTTTTTTATAATAATCTGTATAAAATTCCTGGAAAATATCTATATTTTGGTAAAAAAAATCTTACATATATCCAATTTTTGAAGAAAAAGTACCCCATTCGTTCTATATAGAACTAAACCAACTAAAGTTTGATGTCATCTGAATTGAATATTTTTATTTTAATTCCATATGCATTTTATCTATTTGCAGTTCGGATGAAATGAAGGATGAAGAGCTTGAAGAAGCCTTACAGAAATCCTTATCTTCCGCCCAAACCCTGAAACTAGCAGAATCGTGGAAACGACGACACTCGAAAGGCAAAGGAAATAATATGGAATACGAGGACGAGTACGATTCTGACGACGACGATTACGACGAGAGCGGGGAAGACTACAGTTACGAAGAATATGAGAACGAAGGTGTGTGTTGCGTTGATATTCTCTTAGTGTTTAGTGCCTTTTGCTTTATTTTGTGTCTCATGTTTTGTCTGCTTGGCCGGCAAATTTATCATGATATTCAAGATGGAAGTAATATCAATGTGTGGGAAAGCCTCGTTCATATGTTCGGTTTTGGCGATGTGCTTTTATTGTAGCAAGATCCTATTCGAAACAGCCAAATTAGCTATAATGTGATACTTCAGCTTTATTTACCTTACTTATTTTTAAATTAGGTTTCTATTTTAATGATTTTACACTGAGGGTTTGCTCATTTTTAAACCAGTGATTTTATGCAATACTAGCGTGGTGTAGACTACAGTCTCTAAATTTTGTGATCTAAATATTTAATGTTAAGTATGCCCGGACAATCAGGTTCTCTTGTCATAGGAAAAACTAGCTTGGCATTATTTTTTTCTCAGGTGAAAGTTGCCATACATATATATACTTTAATATTATTATCACATGTTATTTATTTTTTAAATTTAAGTTTTGGTGCTATTGTAGTAATGCTAGATAGGTTTTCAGTTATTTCAGTATTTATTATTTAGGGGTTTGGAACCAAAGCTGAGCTTTGTTGCCACTGGATTTGCTCAAAAATATTGTTTTTAATTTGTGAATATAGTGCACGTAAGCTGGAGCAGGCAAATGCAAATTATCCTGATACTTTAATTTATGATTATGTCAGGACAGATAATTCATCGTACATCCGTTATTAGCTACTATTTTAATTTTGCTAATTTAATTTTTGTGCTTTTCATGTTTTTTACCTTATCCTCGCTATGGTAATTTTACTGTATCATTTAACCAATATTGACTTTTCTGCCTCATTAAGATGTGGTCATGTCATATTTTAAAAAATATTTTTTATGGGCTTACATGGACAATTTTTAAAAAATAAAAATTGTATTGCATTTATAGTATTTATTTTTCTTCTCGTTGTTGCCATTTAGTTATCAGAACCTAAAAAGATACAGTGAAATATATCAAAATCTGCCATATTATGTTAATTCAAATTTTTGTCTACTGTATTGGCTTGATATTTAATTTATTTGCTTTTCTTTATTATGGCACATTTATGGTACGTTTAGACTGAAGCAAAGTTTGCAGTTTGCGAGGTTAACCCCGCCCATTTAATCAAGTAGCCTAGATAGAATTACTTTCCTAATGTTAATTTCCATAGAGATTTTTAGCCATTTAGAAGTACATTAATTTCTTATCCCAAAGGATATAAAAATACATAAAAAAATATTGAAATACGGTAAAAAAAAAGTAATGAACGGTATCTCTAAATGGCTAAAAATCTATGGAAATTAACATTAGGGAAGTAATTCTATCTAGGCTACCTGATTAAATGGGCGGGGTTAACCTCGCAAATTGCAAACTTTGCTTCAGTCTAAACGTACCATAAATTAAACTATTACAACTTTGAAATGACATTTTTTCAACAAATGCCAGAATTTAATCCTGCATTGCTTGAGAGAATAATTTATTTTATTAGGGACCATCTTAATTAAAATTCCAACTTGTTTTCCATTGCAACTGCAAATTCCTCGGTAAATATTATGAGCCTATATTAGTTTTGAAACCCAAAGATAAATATTATGTGAAGACTCGGAATAAGTTAGATTGGGTTGGAACAGGTTAGGTAGTTTAAGTATAGCATGTGTAATGTAGTAAATGGACTTTGATTAACACGAGCATTGAATGTGAAATTATTTTGCTAATTGAACATGAATACCAATAGACTAATTAGATCAATATTCCAAAACATTCTAAAACCCCAATAAACCAGTTCTATTGGTACAATTACAAAAATTTATTGATTTTGGATAAAGCATAGCGGTACTGGTACATTAAGAAAAATTACTGGGATCTTAAGGGAGAAATTCTGCTAATTCATTTTACTATGTCTGTAATTCTGCAGATAGCCTATTATCAATGAAGAAGAAAAGACTACTCCAGGAAATTGAATCCATGCAGCAGGATGATTTGATGGCCCCTAAGGTGCACGAAACCAAATGTGCCGATGCACACGGCGGAGTTGCTTCGACGAGTCGAGCGGAGTTGACGGAAACACTGGTAAAAAATGACGCCGATATGCAAAGATTGTTGGAATCCCTTGAAGGATCAAAATGCCAGGCCCCGTTTGGCCATTCCTGGGGTCAAACTGGATACTACAATGCTCTTGTATTATCAGCAGAACCAAACCAAAACATCATAAATGTGGATGATATTCAGGTGGGAAAAGTGGTCAGGTATATTTTCCAGAACTCCCATTTGTTCTAAAAGTCCTAAAAATTTGCATTTTCTTCTCATATTTCTTCATAAAATGTAATTTTTTTTCCTATATTTCCTGAATATATGCAAAAGTCAATGCAAATAAGGTCTAAAATTACGGATATTTTAATCCAATACAGAAATGTAAAACATTAAGCTAAAAATTGATATGTACCTTGTAACCTGGTGCCTATGACGTGTTCCCATATAGAACATGTTACATATAACAGGTTACAAAATGTATGCCGATTTCCAACTGTATGTTTTAAAATGTTTAAAAAAAAAGACTAGAAAGAGCATAGTTACCAAAATTTGGGAGTGTGCTAGTAATTTTTTGATATTAGCTATCATTCAGAAAATAACTTTTATTGCAACCCCTTTAAGTACTAGTGACCATAAATACACTAAGACCAGTTCTCGGTGATGCAAATTAGAAGTTAGCAGCTTCATATTCTCCTTTAATTGTATAGTGTATAACTTTTATTTTTTTATATGACCTAAAATTGTTAAAAAAAAAATTTTCAAAGAATCAACCTGAAACTTAAAATTTCCAATATTGCCCTATAATCCTAACAAAAAGGAACGAGGGCCCTGATTATCGAAATTCAGTTAATAATATAGTGATCTGAACAAGGCCGTAATACGAAATGTTTTTTTCTACTGGTTTTTCAGGTCCGTGTCCTGTTTTGTAACCCAACCAGCGATGCCATGAAGCCTTGTCCATATTATATGGATGGCGAATGTCATTTTTCCGATGATGAGTGCCGGTTCTCTCATGGTCACGTGGTGGCATTTCAAACTTTAAAGCAATTCGAAGATCCAGATTATAGGTATTTTGTAAGCAATACTTTATTCTGACACTATTTTCAGAATAGAATTTTACAATGCAACTCTTGTTCTTTTTTATATGGCTAAGCAAGTCTTCTGCAGCGCGATGCTCCTTGTTTAGCAAAATTTACTGATGGACTTTGGTATCCGGCCATTGTGGAATCTGTCGATGGCGTAGAGCATAAAATTACTATCAAGTATTCACAGTATGGAACTATTGCTACGCTCGAGATGGCAGATATTGTGCCAAAAGGTAATATCAAAGTTTTAATAAAATCATGTGAATGTTAATCTCTAGTGCATTTTAGGAAACTCATTTTAATAAATAACCAATTTTCAAAATGCTGAATAACGTCCTTTTAAAATACAAAGTATTGAGTATAAATTAATGGTTTCTTAAGGAAATATTGAAGGCTTAAGAAAAATTGTTAAATAATTTAATACCGCAGTATTTTTGCTTAAGAGGGGGTTTGAGTTGAAACCGTAATGTTAAATCTCCATAGAGATTTTTAGAATTTCGAGGTACATTACTTTTTTATCCAAAG
>JAQFYV010000563.1:0-10907 GCA_034695065.1 Choneiulus palmatus | reverse complement strand
AAGGGGGGGGGGATGGGGGTTGGAAACGATTTATTAGACAAGTGAAGGCAAATGACGTCAATCGATGACGAGTTTCTTCTTCTTGGCCTAGGTATTGGAAAGAAGAGTAACTTCATCATCGATTGCCATCATTTCCCAATGCAGGATGCCTTATAAAACCGTTTTTATGTTACTTTCTTATTAAAAAACTAGACTGAACACAGCTGTCAAAACTTGGATATGCGCTATTTATGATACATTCAATCGTTTAGAAATAACATGCTTTAGGGTGGACCGTGAAGAAAATTGTTCACTTTTTCTGCAGAATTTTAACAAATCTCTCCAAAAATATTTTTTCATAAAACTGTTATACATCTTGCAATTTAATTTACATAACCGCTGTTATGCAATTCCAATTGCTAAAATTACCTTGATTTAGTTTTTCAATTTTGTGTAAAACTTTTCTGAGAAAAATGCTAAGATTGTTTTCGAACTATTTACATTCAAATTATCATTTGACCATGGATTACGTTCATGGACATATTGGTCGAAATGAATAGAATTTGATACAGAAATGACGCACATGTTAACCCCCACCATTTAATTGACAACAAGTAAATAATTTTTTTCTGTCTGACCACCCGAATTAAAACACAATTTGTATTCATTGTTTTCCAAATTCCAGACGAGTAAAACAGTTTTAATTATTTCCTAGTTGTTAAATTCAAAGAGAAAAACTCTCTACGTCATTGTATTAAAATAACATTTTGCTTAAACATTAAAATACACTTTGTTTACTACCTGGTACAATGATTTATTAAATATCCCAGTTTGCGTCAAAGAAGAAAATACTAGTTAATGAAGGTTTACAACGTTTTTGTAGTAGCTAAGTTATGAATAAAGTAGGCCTACTACAATATTGCTTATTTTTGTTTTGGTAGTCTGGCATACTGATTGAATCGTGTTTTGAATATAAATTTTGGCAAAACGACCATGATGCATAAGGGCCCTATAAGCCTTAGGGATTTTATTTACTACCTGCTCTTAATTGCTATTTACAATGGTAAACCTTTTTCCCCTATGGGCAAACGTGTTTTCTATCAATCTACCTGACTTGAAAAAAAATTAAAAGTGCAAAAAACAAAAAACTTTGAAAAACAACCGTTGATATAATCTGTATGTACAGAAAGTGAAAATGTTTTAATTTAATTTATGCAAATTCCTATAGATAAAAAGCAAGCGATGTGCATTCGTTTTCATTTCACTTAAAAGGGAAGATTACCCTAGGAAAAGTATTTTTTTTTCAAACAAAATACTATTATTAAAATTTCACAACTATATTATGTGTATATAGTTATTTTCTAAAAAAAAAAGCAAATATATTTGAAATGAGACTGTTGCTGACGTCATTTTCCATTTCATTCAAGCAAAAATGACTACTCACGTGATTTTGTTCTAAAATGTGGAGTATTGCACGTGCAAATTACATTTGGTATTAAAGATTTGCACGTGATTTGCAAAATGTGGCCATGTCACATCATTAACATGTCAATAGTACTTTGGAATTAATTATTTTTTCTTTATTTCATTATTAAATTATTAAGTATATCATTGTTGTGAAATTTTGGGACTAGTATTTTCTTAATGTATACTCTTGACAGAAAATACTTTTTACTAGGGTGGTCATCCTCTTTAATGGACTTTATAAGAAGCTTTTATATCCCGAAAAGCATGCAAATTTTCACATGTAAATGTCAAAAAGAAACAAAAAACATTGTTTACATATTATAAGCTGTGAAGGGTAATGCTTCTAAGTTCCAAGTTCAAAAGGAAATTCCCATTGATACTATAAAAATAATATGTTATTACTATATCGAAGTAAGTTGAATGACCCTTTTAATGTATTAATTCAAAAACAACAAGATCGTTCATTTTTTTTTTCTAAAATTGAATAGTAAAGTTCATTTTACACATTGTACAAAATAATGTCTAAAGTGAAAAATATGAAGGTGCTGCATAACTGCACAAAATGTCAAGATATTTTCCACAATTTTTGGAGCCTGGGCATGTAATCTGACAGTACCATTACTGCTGGTAAATTTTTTTACAAAAGAAGTGTAGGGGAGGGGGATGGGGAAAATGTAGTTACCCGGTATTAATCTATTAGGTAATATGATTTTTAAAAAATATTCGGCACCCTAAATTGATGAATAGAGAATTATCATTTTTTTAAATTTAGATATATTTTGTTGTTTTTTAATTATTCTATATTTTCAACATATAATTGCTATTTTTGCCAACTTTGGAATATAAAGAAATGATTAGATGACTGAAAATATATTTTACAATTCTATTACACTTTTAATACATTATGTATTTCAATAATTAAATACAGCTACCCAAATCCTGACATAATTTTTTTTTGATGGTAAGATGGTAGATCTCGAAAAGAAAGATGATACGTAGGAAGCAAGAGATCCAAGATGAAATTATGTGAATTTCATCTTGGATCTCTTGCTTCCTACGTATCATAATTTTTTTTTTTAAGTTTAAATATTTTATTTCGTTTAAATTTTATTTTCAAAGGGAGAGGATTAGGAGAGAAAAGTCTGTATTACCAGGTGCCAAAAAACTTAAAAAAATATATATTACATTATACAGTAATAAATTAAACTAGTCAGTAATTATGATTTAAAGGAAAATAGAAAAACATTCCTAAAATATCACTGATAAGACATCAACGACCTATTAACAACGTCATCCGGCTGCTTCCTATATACATGTGTAGCTTGCACAATTTGCACATGCTTACATACTGGATAGATTAACTTGGTATACAGCCAATGAAGCCGGATGACGCTAGTAAGCCTCTATTCGAAAAACGATACTTCACGAACGTTTGCTCTTCAAAAATAGAATTTATTTTCCTTTTTGTAAAATAAGTATCCACAAAATGGTTGAGACAATTGGACTGAATTAATTTTTTTATTGTTTTAAAGCATAATTTTTTCTAGGGTGGCTCTAGCTAACTCTGGCTAATAATACAATTATTAATTTCAAAGGGAACTGCAACCCTCAGGGAAAGCTATTTCTAAACGATAAAACGAAAAATAGTCCATATACAATTTGTTCAGTCTAGTTTATTTAAAAAATTCAGAAGGAAACATAATAACGTGGTATAAAACACCCTTTACACCTCCAGTGTAATGAATATGACGTGTCATCCAGATAAAAACCTTCTTGGCCAATAAGGACACTGAAGGAAGTGGCCTTCATCTGTTCCACTGGAGATGTAAAGGGTGTTTAACACCATTTTTTTGTGTTTCTGTTTGAATTTAAAAAAAAAAAATAAATAAAATAAACTAGATTGAACATAGTTGTCAAAATTTGGATATGTACTAGATTTGATATGCTCTATCGTTTAAAAATAATTCTTTTAAGGGTTGCATTCTCCTTTAATATCACAGGTAGCATGATACATGAAGTTTGGATTACAGTTTCAACAAATCAATTATTTTTTTAAATGCTTCCATATTCTCTTTATTCTCCATCAAGGTTTCTTCAGCAACGTCCAAAGCAGTCTTGCTATCATTATTTCTGGCAGTTTTGTCCGCTCGTCTGTCTAACAGCAGCTGAACAATATCAACATTTCCATTTAATGCTGCACAATGTAAAGCAGTCATCCCTTTTTTATTGGTATGATGAATATTGGCACCATTTTCCAACAGGAGGATTGCAGCCTCCGAGTTCCCAATTTCAGCAGCCCACATCAATGGTGTTTCATCCTCATCGTCCACTGCATCGATGTAGCATTCAAATAAAACTTCACCGGCTTTAATTTTCTCAATAATCAACTGTATTAATTCAGCATTTTCCCCCGATACGGCAGCATGGAGCACACTGCCCCCCGAATCACTGGTGAATACATTGGCATTATGTTTCAGCAGTGATACAGTAGTAGCCAACTGTCCATTGGAAGCAGCCAATTGCAATGGAATTATCTTTTCATTATTTTGGACATCTACTTGGGCACCATTTTCCAACAACATTTCAACAATGTCAGTATGTCCTTCCTCAGCTGCAGTATGCAATGGGGTGTCTCCATCCGTACTTCGTGCCATTACATTAGCCCCAGCTTTCACTAACATTTCTGCCATTTCCAAATTACCATTTCTTGCCGTAAAATGCAGAGCTGTGTTTCCCGAATAATCGGATGCATTGACATCGGCTCCTTTTTCAATTAATTTCACCATAATTTCCTTATTGTCCTTTAAACTCGCTACAATGAGAGCTGTAGCTTGCGAGTTATTACGCACGCTGACATCGGCACCATTTTCGATCAACAATTCGGCGATATCATTGCGACCCTTCAAGATGGCCGTCTGTATTGGAGTGTTCACTAAATCATCGATCTCATTGACATCTGCCCCTTGATCTAGCAACAATTTGATATCATCAATTCTTCCCTCATAGATGGCAAAATGAAATGGAAATTTCTTGGTTTTTCGGGGTGAATCCAAAGTGGCTCCTTTATCAAGAAGCATTTGTACAATGTCTTGAAAATGATTAGACAAGGCAATGTGAATGGGATTGTATGTCGTTTTGTTTGCCAAATTCATATTTGCCCCACTGGCCAATAAAACTTCAACAATTTTCAGGTGTCCCACTTGGGCCACAATGTGCAAAGCTGTGTTGCCGTCCACATCGGCCATGTCAACAGCGGCTCCTTTAGCAACCAGAAGTCTAATAACCTCAACATGACCTTCAAAAGCTGCTACATGTAGAGCTGTGACACCTTTTCTGTTGACGGCATTGACATTGGCACCATGCTCCAACAAGATCCTAACGATGTTAAGGTGCCCGTTCAGTGATGCGGCATGCAATGGTGTATCTCCCATATTGCTGGGTGCACTGACATCTGCTCCTTGACCTATGAGAAAGTCTGTCAATTCGAAATTGCCAGTGTGAGCAGCTAGGTACAGAGGTGTGCACTCGTTTTGTCCACTTGCATCAATGTTTAGACCATGTTTCAGAAGTTGTTTAACAATGTCAAGATTGCCAACCATCACTGCCACATGAATGGGTGTCATATTAACGCTGTCTCGATGGTTCGCATTTGCTCCATAGCGCAAAAGAATGTCAATCACTTTTTCATGTCCCTTTTCTGCAGCTGAATGCAATGCTGTAACCCCTTTATTGCAGGCTGCATGAACATCTGCTCCATTCTTCAATAGGACAGCCACAGTTTCCAATTGTCCTTCAGAAACTGCAACGTGCAAGGGAGATATACAGAATTCATTGATGCCATTAACCTTTCCTCCTTTATCCAAAAGCAAATTCAATACATCAACTCTTCCAATTCCTGCAGCCAAGTGCAAAGGAGACATCCCGTTTTCATCCAGTGCATTCACTTGGGCACCATTTTGCAAAAGCACCTTGATTGTTGGCAGGTGCCTGTTAATAATGGCACTATGCAACGGCGTGCGCAACATTGCATTTAAAGAATTCACGTTGGCACCATTTTCCAAAAGCACTTGAACAACTTCTGCATGACCTTCAAGAGCTGCCACGTGTAATGGAGTATGATTATCCTGGCAGAGGGCTTCAATATTAGCACCCTTATCTAGCAGCATTTGAATAATGTCGAAGTGACCCTCAAACGCTGCATCAAGTAATGGCGTACTATTGATGGAAGTTGTTGAATTGACACTGGCGCCATTGCTCAATAAGCAATCTATGACTTCAAGGTGCCTTTGCTTAATGGCCAGCATGATAGGCGTACAGTCGTCATTACCTGGAGCATCGACACTAACCCCGCAAGCCAACAATTTCTTTATAATATCTAGATGCCCATTGAAAGCAGCAATATGGATGGGTGCCCAATTGTCTTTATCAGCCAGATGGGCATCGGCACCATTTTTCAAGAGAAAGTCCACAACAGTGGTGTGACCCTCTTTTGATGCCACGTGCAATGGTGTGTTGCCCGTAACAGTAGTGGCTTTAACATTTGCATTTTTTGTTATAAGAATCTCTATCACGTTAACTTGTCCTTTTTGTGCTGCAATATGAAACAAGGTGTGTCCGTCATGATTGGCCGCATTGACGTTAGCAGATTTTTCAATTAAAAAGTCCACAATTTTCATGAAATTCTCTTCGGCTGCCGCGTAAAGTGCCGTCGTGCCATAAGTCGTGGCAGCATCCACATTGGCACCATTTTCCAACAGTTTTTTCACGATATCCAGGTTGCCGTTGGTTGCCGCGGCATATAGTGGTGTCACATCTTCAACGTTCACAGAATTTGCATTTGCCCCTTTGAACAACAGCAGACTAGCAAGGTCCATATTGCCAATGATGGCTGCGATGTGGAGGGGCGTACGCCCGATATCATCTCCAAGTTCTGTGTTGGCACCATTTGCTAGTAATATGTCTGCCACATCGAGCTTCCCGCCTTGAGTGGCTAAATGTAGAGGAGTATATTTATTCAAATTAGCAGAATTTACCATGGCTCCTTTTTCCAGCAGTGTTTTGATAATGTCCACATGACCGCGCCGTGTGGCCACATGTAATGGCGTATTTCCATTGACATCTGCATCTTCAATGTTTGCACCATGCTCGAATAAAGTATTTACTATGTCCACATGGCCCTCTTGTGCAGCCACACATAAAGGCGAGCAAGAATCCTGCCCACGAATGTGGACATCCGCTTCCTTGACAATAAATAATTTCACCACTTCATTATGTCCACCAAAAATGGCAGAATGTATGGGTGCCCATGCTTTCCTATCTCGAATGTTTTTATCCGCCCCGCTATCGATAAGGGATTCGACAATGTCGTAATTCCCACGATAAGCCGCACTGTGCAAAGGTGCTTCGCCGTTTTTATCTTTGGCATCAATGTCAGCTCCTTTATCGACGAAAAGTCGGAGAATTTGGAGGTACCCACTCGCGGCGGCAATTAACAAAGGCGTGCTTTCATCGGCATAAACAGCTTTCGCATTTGCACCTTTTTCCAATAAGAATTCAACTATTTCCGCTCGCCCAGCTTTCGTGGCAAGAAATAACGCATCAATATTATCGTTATCTTGAGATTTGCAGTCCACTTCTGCGCCAGCTTCTACCATCTTGGACACAACGTCCAGGTGGCATTTTACAACGGCAAAATGCAGTGGGGATGTGCCCGTAACAGTAGTGACATTGACATCTGCCCCTTTCTCCAACAGAAACTGGACAATATTATTGTGTCCTTCTTGTGCTGCTAGACATAATGGGGTATACAATCCTTTACCACGAATATCAACATCAACCCCTTTGTAAATTAGGGCTTCTACAACTTTGAGATGACCATCGAATACGGCCAAGTGGATCGGTGTCCAGCTCTGATTATTCGGAAAAGTAGTATTTGCGCTGTGGTCAATTAAAATGGTAACCACTTCCAAATGCCCTTTAGTAGCAGCAAAATGCAATGGCGTATTTCCATCGATGTTAACAGCATCAACATTTGCACCTTTGGTCAAAAACAATTTGACAATTTTTAAGTGCCCTTCTTCAGCCGCAAGGTGCAATGGTGTGGACTTGTCTTTGTTGATAATATTAGGATTGGCACCATGTTGTAGTAGCTTTTCAACCTGTTCGTAATTTCCTTGGTTAGATGCCAGGTGAATTAAATCACCAATTTCACCGTTGGCGTCCACAATATCCGTACATACTTCGGTCTCGTGCTTGCTGGAACAGCAACTCTTGAAACAATTTTGAAACATTTTTACGGTGGTTTAGGGTTTCGGTTTTAGCGTGACATGGCTGTCCGGTAATTACATATTGGATCATCCTAGAAAAAAACCCACTAAAAATGTAAAATTTATGTAGGACTTTACGGTGAATTTCCTTAAGAATTTTTTTATTCAAAATGAAATTAAATATTTGTGCCAACTCCATTTGGTATTCTGAAATCGGCACGAACATTGAGCTACATTTTGAAACGAAAAATTCTGTAAAAATATTGAAACTCACATATCAGAAACAAGATAATGACAAACTGCATAGTAGCCATATTTGTTTCTGTTTAAAGTGGTTTTCAATTAAATACAATTGTACAAAAGAGACTTACAAAGTCAGAAATCCGGTAAGTTTCTTCGTAAAATATTCACATAAGTACGGGCGAAGTGTCCAACAAATTCAGGCATTTCTGAAAAAAATACTACAGGCCTGCCCAATTTAGACAGCTTAGCTTCAAAGCCGAAAACATAATATTATTTGAGATAACAACTGTGAAATCGAATTCATTGTAAATTGATTAAGCAATGAAAATGTCAAAATATGATAGATATAAACGTATAACCGTGAAAAATCTGCCTGAATTTTATCATATCAGAAGAGTAAAGTTCTCGTAAATCTGAGATAATCACAGTTTGTCATAATGTATTGACAATGGCTATTTCTATCAAATATTCTATCAATTTGATATACCATTTGGATAGTTCAGTGATAGTTACACAGATTTTTGTTAATCAAAATCAAATCAGGAGACATGTACTACTTTTTCAGGAAATATTTAATCGATTCATAAGACAACTAGAATTGTGCACCATGGAAGAAAATGTTCTGATTTACCCAGTCACTCCAATGAGACGGAAGCCCAAGAAAAAATGCAGAATATTTTAGACAAAATAATTAGAAAATAAAAAGCATCGTGCTGTTTGTATTTTTTTTTTCTTTTCTTTTTAAATGGGGAAAAACGTTCAGCTAAGGGTGCTCGTAGCAAGGTAATTGGACATATTATTATTTATTAAACTATTTTCTCATCAATTTTTTGTAGTATTCATCCAATAATCATATTTAATTAGTAATTGTTTCATGTGCAAAACATAAAAATTAACAATTAATCAGTATTTAATTAGCTTTTTGGTAATTTTATTTTAATTCAATAGTTTGCTGTTGTTATTCTTGTAGTATTAATTTTGTTCTCTTGAAATAAAAAAAGTATTACAGAATTCAATTATTTTTTTGCTTGGGTCTTTAAAAAATGTTTGAGCATATTCGTATTTTCCGGTAATTGCAGTTTTACATAGGTATTGCTGTTTCTTGTCTCAGAAGAATGTGAATATACTGTATTACACACAAATGAAATATATCTTCAAGATAATTTTTTTTCTTTATCAGATAAAATGCAACTTTTAATATATCTGGTATGGTAACTGGACATAATTCTCTTAACTGTAGATAGTTTTTACTTGCAAATTCCAGCATTTGACAAAAATATTTACAAAACAAGTATCGCAGTATTGGAAAATAGTTCTTACTATTATAAAAAATAAATTATTTTTTGCAAGGTTGCATCTATCCTAAAGCCCAGTATATCAACATGCACAAGTTTTTAAATTGCTAAGAATTACAATGCACAGTTCAATCAAAAGAAAAAACAATTGCTAATATAATACAAGATTATAAAATAAATCCCTTTTAAATCCATTTTCCAATATGTTTTTTTTGCCAGTTATACCCCTGTCATCTTATTACATAAGAAATGCCAAAATGGGATAGACCTGCTTTGACATTGAAATCCTAATCAATACCTATTCAATTTTATGCTAATATACACAGGCCCAGGAATGACTTCTCAGTTATCATGCCAAGTCTTAACTAACTATAAAACATGAACACAATTGTAAAATTATTGAATTTAAAGAGTCCATGTAAGAGAACTACAATTGCCATTTAAATGAGATTAATAGAAATATTTATATGTTCTTCGAACAACTTTTCATAGAATTGCTACTAATCAAAGAGTGCACTTCGAGCATCGATCAGTTAAGACAAAATTTGTGAAAGTTCTCGAAACGAAAAAATATCGGGGGAAAATGTGCGATCAAAAACAAAATATCAAAACTGAGCCGGACCACACTAAGTTGTCCATCTGGAAGGATGTTCTCGCATTAAGTATTGGAATTACTTGCAATTTTGTGCCTTTTGCCGGTCTAAAAAATATTCAAAGTTCCCTGCACAGTGATCCCAATCTTGGGACAATAACTATGAGTTTAACTTACATTTCTGCCATATTATCAATCTTTATACTGCCATCTTTGATGATCAAAAAACTAGGCTTAAAGTGGACGATTGTGGCTTGTTTGCCATTCGTCACTTTATACATCTCTTCCAATTTTTATGCAAGTTGGTACACCCTGGCTCCAGCATTAACCCTTTTAGGAATATTTGCAGCTCCTTTATGGAATGCTGAATTCAGTGCGCTGAATGCCATCAGTTTCCAACATGCCCATTTATGGAATAAGCCAGGCGAAGTGATCAACACAAAGTTTTTTGGCATTTTTTTCATGATTTTCCATTTCGACGAAATCATAGGCAATCTACTATCCTCATATATTCTCAATACTAAGTATGACCCTATGCAGTATCAAACATATGACAATTGCGGAATAAATTACTGTGATGGACAGTATGATATCTCTGTGGTAGGCTTATACAATAACTCACATACAGAAGAACCACTTACTCGGCCATCTTTGAATCAAATTTACACTTTATGTGGAGTTTATGCAACATTATCAGTATTGGGAATACTTGTTATAGCAATTTTTGTTCATCCAATTCAACGGCTTCATACAAAGACTTTAGAGATGGGACATCTCGATCTCTTCAAGGCAACATTTCATCACATATTAAACCCGAAACAAATATTGTTAACTCCCCTGACTGTGTTCATAGGATTAAATCAGTCTTTCTTCGCTAGTGATTTTTCAAAGGTAAGAGATACTTACAAAAATGTATTTATCTAGCAGTGTAAATCTATTTTAAAGGGAAACTGCACCCTAAAACTAAGTTATCAAATGAAAGAGCCACCGGGCCACGGTGGTCTAGTTGGTAAGACACCGGACTGGCATTCGGGAGACCTGGGTTCAATTCCAGGTCGGCTGTCT
>JAQFYV010000562.1:0-10914 GCA_034695065.1 Choneiulus palmatus | reverse complement strand
TGACACGGGTATTGTAAATGACACGAGAGAAGCTCATGAAACTGGAACAGTTGTCAATGGTTTAAAGGGCTTATCACGTTTGATTAATTTGCCGAATTTCAAATTTGTGTCAGGATTTAATGGTGACTACTATTATGGTCGGCGGGATTATTTAAAATTCAAACAATATTCATGACCTAAACTTATTCTTAGATCTTTTGTCCCGCCTATCACAATTTTATAATATTTATTTCTAGTTACTCTTTACTCTAATTATAAGGTATTGGTAAAGCGTTAATCTTACTTTAGTTCTTCTGTCATGTGCAGGTAGCTGGACGGGTGAGGCCGCTGGAGGAGTCTGCAGGGAATATTCCTTGGACCGCTGGTCGGTCTTCACTGGTGTGTACGATTTTATATATATATTGGCTTTATTGGACCTGACGTTTGATTCCAAATAAATATTTTTGTTGAGACACGAAAAGACCACTCATTTTGTGTTATATACAAGAACTAATCTTTAATGAATTATTCAAATGAAAAACTGTTACAGAATGAGGAAGTTGGTCATGCAAACGCGAATATAAAAATATAAAACAATAAACTGGATCTCTCAATTTCTCTCCTTCTTCTTTAATTATGCTTCCTCCTTTTAAGGGGCTGATAAATATAAAAAGACAAAATTTTTAGTTGAAGTGAACTATAATAAAATATGGATGGGAGTGAATGAGTTCGAGTGAGTGTGTGTGAATGAAGAAAAAGCCCCAGTTTATATATCTTCTTGTTGACCCAAGTGGTGCAATAGTATTGCACCATTTGGGTAAAGTTGTGGAGGGTGGCGCCATTGCACCACCATATGAAATCTGCAGCTGTGTAGTGTGCAGCGCTGTGGGGGGGGTGACGCCATTGCACCACCATGGGACAGAAACAGCTGTGCGAAAGAATGACAAGCCATGGTGCAATCAGCTGATTGCACCAGGATTGACATTCCCAACACAGCTGAGTGGCCCATGGAGATGCAAAGGTGTACAAGCATGCCAGACCCGGTATACCCCAAACCCCCCGCACCGTACAAGAGTGACAACTAGAGCTCAGGACGGGTAACTTACGGGGAAAGCCGGGGATGAGGCAACCGCCCAGATGCAGCAACTGCTGCAGCTCGTCCGAAGTAACGTAATAGGACGCGAAGGGGGGCGCATGCTCAGCGGTGAAGCCGAAAGGAGTCTGAAAGCGACGAAAAAAGGGAACCGCATAGGCACCCTCGAAGTGCGCAGAAGCACAAGGAAGGCGCATCACACGACAGTGATTGCACGGAAGGAAGATTGGCTGGAAAGGCAAAACCCGCAAGGCTGCCCACAGATCAAAATCTGCGGAAACCAAGGGGTGAGGGAGCAGGTAGGAGAAGGAGGAGGATGGCAAAGCAGGGACCGGACAAGGCGAAAGCGGACGGACACCCTGCGTGCGGCCGGAGCAGGCTGGGCGGAGGATCCGCACACTCCAAGGCGATGGCTGGGGACGGCGGCATATCCGGGACCCCCAATTCCCACGGTGACGCAGGAACGGGGAGTGCCAGTAGAGCCTCCCAGTCAGTAGCTGGTGGTGGAGAAGCTGCCAAAGTCGAAAAGGCCTGATCCAGCCCTGGGTCCACCGTTGACAGGGAAACCGAAGGCCCAGGTGAGCCAGGGGGAGAAAGTGGGGGCAGCTTAGAGTACAGAACCCTGATGAGCTGGCCGATGGGGGGTGGCACGTCTGCCGACTCCCGTGCCACCATCTCTCCCAGCACCTCCTCAGCTGTCTCAAATAACTCTAGAAAAAGAACGAAAATGCTCAAGAAATGAACGTAAGAAGTCCGGGGGGGCGTGGCCCGAACAAGCACGTGGACAAACCGTGCTGTCAACTGTGATGAACGGCCTGCGCAAGCAAGAAATGAGCCAACCCGCCAAGCAAAGAGCCATTGGCCCAAAAATGCAAGAAAATGACCATCACGCCACACAGAGGAGGAAGGGCCCCATATGACAAAAGAAACAGCCCTAGCGCCAGAATAATAATTAGTGGCCCTACCATGCACAAAAATAACCATAGCGCCATGGAAAGAAATAGCGCCATGCACAGTTGGAGTGGCCCAAACATGCACAAAAATAACAACAGCGTCAAGCAAAGAAATAGCGCCATGCACATTTGGAGTGGCCCAGGCGTGCATAGGACAAGACCCAAAATTGGTTTGACGGCAATAACAAGAAAAATATTTGGTGAAGTTGGCTGGGACCAAATTGCCTGAAGGGCTGGGATATTCGAACAAGCCCAGGGCAAGACGACCACCAAGGAAGGCTATATATGTAGGCAGAATGACATAAAAAGTTAAAGAAGAACAGCCTTTTGGAACTGCCCTCCACCCTAGTAGTGTGTATGCCCGGAGGGACATGCAAAAAGCGCCGGTAGCGCTTGGGTAAGGAAAAAGGACCCAATCTCCAATTGATAATTGTGAAAGTGGATAATACCGTTTGCTTAAGTAATTAAATTTTGAGGGAAGGAAATTCCAAAAAAACACCATTTGGGCGTGAGGTGTGACGATAACGTGCATATCGGGACTTAAAGAACGGCCCCTGCCCAAATGTGACGAAACTTTTCGGAGCTGCCTACCTTTTTCACTCATTGGTTTCGACGCCATATTGATGTAGATGTTGCTAAGGGACACACGTTGGAGTAGTATAAGGAATAATTTCACTTGGTAAGGATTACTTAAGGACCAGAAATGGAAATTATGTGAACAGTGGTGAATCTGAACGATGTGCTGGACCATCGAAAGAGTTGGAATTGAAGAAGGGATGAGACACGAGGTCTTTTTATAGGGCCTACTCGATGGGGAAAGTTTTTGAAGTTTTGTTTTATTACTGATTTTCAAATAAACATAAACAAAATTGTCGAAAGTGGAACATATTTGTGGTCGCATTTGGTCAGTTACCCAGATGTTTGGGAACGGACCTAGAGACCTAAAAAAAAAGATAATTGCCATTCGAAAAAATGCGCACGTGCGCGCATTTTTCGGCCATTTCAAAGGACTTAAATGTGCTAAATTTTTCTTAAAAAAGGGCTGGGACAGCGACGGGTTACATAAATAACCCATTGGACGTCACAGCAGGACCTTTTCCGATACTTTTATAGTATAAACAACGACTCGGTGTGGATTGTTGTTCTGGCCAGATGGCCCACGCCAGTTTAGGCCTAACTTATTGTGTACAATAAAGGCGTTTTCGAATTTAATATTTGGAAAAAACAACCATATCAAACATAATAGCCATGGTTTGAAATGTCCCACATTGACCAGATAAACTAAATTTTGGGAAAATTCACCAAATTTCTCTTGTGAGAGAATCGCCATATTTGATGGGCTATGTTTATGTCCCCTCCCCTGATACCTTATAATACATAGAATGGCATGCTTTGATACCCTATATTTTCTAAAATTCTTGAAAAGAGAGTGACTGAGACATTCATTCCTAAGGACTATTTTCCATAGCCCTAATGGTATTAGTGCTATATTGTATGTTAAAATAATTTTTTGGCAAGACATCGAGGCATAGCCAATAGAGGGGGAATTCTCAAAGTCTAGGGGTAAGCTAGGGAGTTGTTTCTTTCTATGGGGACTGATTAGAATAAATAGTGCATAAGCCTGCTTTGGGCTAGAATAGGCAACACAAAATTGGCCAAAATATGGCAAAAATTGACCTAGATAGGATGCCCTAATCTGAAGGAGGGAATGGCCCGTATATGGAATGGCCTCACAAAAAAAATTCAGATTTGGTAACCATGAGGTCATCACCATAGTTACTGAACCTAGATGCCCCTGAAAAATGAAAGTATCCCATTTCTGTGCAAATAGAACAAGAAAATGCCCGAGTACAAGATTTTGTAATCTGAACCCTACTGTACTCTCCCCCATTTGTAGCCACGCGGACGAAAAGATATTTATATTGTTAATAAGTATTGATAAATTGAGTAGAGGGTGGAGTCTGTTCACAGTAATAGTGATACCATCAGGGGGTAATAAATATAAAAGGAATTTGTGAAGACGTGTGCCACTAATACACCTCAACTTCTTGAATTTCCGGATAATAAATTTTTTCGCATATAAGTTGTGCAATTCGGTCTCCTTTATTTACTATAATTAAAAAAATTATAGTTATTTTATTTCCATAATTTTTTTCAATTTCACAATAGTTCTTACCTATGAATTCTGTGTTGCCAAAATTAAAAAGGATGACTCCAATATTACCCCTATAATCATGGTCAATTACTCCAGCTGAAATTTTATATTTTAGTTATTTTTTTTAATGATTTTATATATATATTTATATTAGATTTAGATAAATTTAAAATATCATACCACCAACATCTATAAAATTGTTTTGGGTAAGACCAGATCTTGGTGCTTAAAAATAATAAAGTATTGGATTTATAGTTTTTAAGTTGGACTATATATTACTTATAACTAACAATTTTTTTACCGATTCTTCCATAGCTGCCATCTGGCACAGCAATTATGATGTCTGTTTCACAACATTGTTTTCCTTTTGGTGGAATAATATAATTATATGCACTGTAAATATTAATTATTTATTTCATTAATATTAAACAATATATATATATATATATATATATATTATATTTTACATTTTATATTTTATTACCTATACAAGTCATATCCTGCAGCTGAACTAGAATGCTTAGTAGGTGTGTAAGCATTTTTGCTAATCTTTTGAAATCGGAGTTTTACTTTTGTTTCATTTGATGATGACTTTCATAATAATAATAAAAAAAGAAAAAATATTATAATTAGTGGGAAATATTTATAAAAATGCATACAGTTAAAAGTAGAAAAAAATAATAGTTATCTTTTTTGAATTAATTAATTAAGTTTTATAAATGTCTATCATAATTGTAAAGGAAGCAGGCAGAGTGAACCTGTTAATAATATGATAATTATTTAATTTAGAATACAATAAAGAGGAAATTTCAGAGTTTTTTACTTATTACAATTTCAAATTAGCAGAATGGTGAGAGTGAAGCAATTAAACTATATTCTTTCAATTTTTTAAATTTTAAAAAACAATTTTGATATAATTTGGTTGATACAATAGTAGACATTCTAACTTTACTTGTTATATCTTCAAACCTGTAGAATGGTGAGAGTGAAGCAATTAAACTATATTCTTTCAATTTTTTTAAATTTTAAAAAAATAAAAATTTTGATATAATTTGATTGATACAATAGTAGACATTCTAACTTTACTTGTTATATCTTCAAACCTGTAGAATGGTGAGAGTGAAACAATTAAAGTATATTCTTTCAATTTTACTTTTTTAAATTTTTTTTAAAAAATAAAATAAATTTTGATATAATTTGGTTGATACAATAGTATATATTCTAATATTTTGAAACATACACTTCATCAATTGTAATAAAAAAATAAAATAGTGCTTGATATATATCTTTCCTAAGAACAACGAATATTTACGAAAAATTTAAAAATGTTTTGTGGTTGGAAAACAATTATAAATGTATTTTCTTTTTTAAAAATAAAAAAAATTGTAAATAACAAAATTATATACTAGACCTACAGTGTGTTCAAGACATAAAATTTTATAAAAAAAGTTAGAAGGATTTAAATCAGTTAAAACAATGCTTAATATATATTTTTCCTAAGAACAAATATAAAGGTATTCACCTACAGGTCTGAAGCATGCTGATAACTTTTATTTGACAGTATGATTGAACAAAGTTGACTATATATATATATATATATATGATTTAAAGATGTATTCTACTCAACATTTTATGTTCTCAACTTATATCCTACTCAACATTTTATGTTCTCAACTTATTAGTCTTCAATGTATGTACATGTTTAAATAATAATAATAATATTGACACGAGCATTCAGTCATCAGGATAATAATAGACCTACAAGGATAATAGGCCTACAATTACATGCATGGATAGTTTCACCAGAGTTAATAACTTCGATTTATAAAAAAAAATTTTTAACTTGCACATATAGTAAGCTCTGGATAATAGCATTTACCAGAAGTTATACTGAATAGAGCCACCTGTTGTGTCAAAAAAAAAGCACTACGACTAATGCACATTATTAACAAGAAAATTCTTCACATTCTCTTTTAAAGGAGAAGACCACCACTTTCAAAGAGTATTTATTAAAAAATAATGTTTTTAAAATTTTACAATTATCTTATGCATAGTTATTTTATATACATCGAGGAAGTGACATAATATAAACAGGTTCAGGTAACAAATTCAAATAATTCCTTATTCAATGTGAGTGGGCCCAAGTAAGACATCACATATTTAGTTTTGCTGCTTTACTAATTGCCCAAAAAAAAACAATAGCATGATAATAATGATACTTTTCTGAATATTAAATAAACAATTATGTGATAAGAATATAACGAGGGAAAAAATTAATAGAAATGGGGTAACTGAGACAAAGAAATAAAAAAACCGGCTCTGGCTGAATGTCATAAAATCAAAAATAACAACTAACTTTTTTATCTATTCAATAGTATATTCTCAAAAAAAACTGTTTATATATTTTAGAAAAGTCTCGGAATCGGTTTAAAGTCATTCCCAAAATTATCAGAAATTATTTTTGAACAATCTAGTAAATATATATATATATATACCACATGCAATCTGGGTCTAACAACATTGTTAATGGGCTACAAGTATAGAAGCCTTGTTGCTAATGATTACTTATACTTGTATAATAAAAGTAGGTCTATTTTAAAATTTTTCACGAAAACTCTGAATGAAAGTGAAATTTAGGGAAATAGCATTTTCTAAAGGTATACATATCTTTAAAAAAGAAAAATACTTTTTTCTAGGTTGGTCTTCCATTTTAAAACCAAATTTTACTAGGCAAAAGTAAATGAAAATAATGCAAATTGAATAAAATATTATAATTATTTCATATATATAGGACAGGTATATTTCATGAGTATATATATACGAAAGTGATTAAGAATATATATCACAAGAACAGAGCCCAATGTTCATCCCCCTCTCGAAAAAGCATTAAGATAGAAAAAAAGCATTTTCAATTTGAATAAAATGCAAATAAAATACATTTCCCAGTACATACGTTTTTTTTTACAAGTGCATTTTTTCCCTCCTCGCATTTTCTATTAATGGACTGAAGTAGATAGCAAAATAAATTTTAAAAAGGTGTTTTTACGGAGGCTGTGCAGGAATAAATCATGACTCATGAAGGGAAATTATGGATGGTAATATCACACAGTAGAATTGGAGTCAAGTGCTTAGTGCTTTTTTCATTTAGAGAACGAAAAACACATTTTTCTAAATGTAGTCACAAACTAAAGCCACCATCTTGTGACAATATTAGTTCATTGTCAAATCAACTACATTAATTATCCTCACTATAACCACCATCTTGGAATGTTCTCAGTCTCACCATTCTCTGTCTTGACTCCACACACAAATGTTTATTTCCATAATTTTTAATCTCGTTCATTTTATTTGGAAAATGAATTTCAATTAAAATGCATTTTGTAAAATAGAAAAGTTGATACATTTATATTTAGAAAATGTTATATAACTTACATTATATTTTATATTATATATTCTATATAATTTTATTTTTACCAGTTCCTTGATTAATGTTAAAAAAATTCACAAAAACGTATGCATACATATTTCATTATTGTTCATCTAATAACTATAGGCCTACATTGAATTTCCATCAATTCTTCCCATGCAAGAATTATTGTCAATAATTGTAATTCTACAGCATCTATACAATGAAATAATTTTTTGATAAGTGTAAAATTCCACAATATTTATGTGAAATAAAATTATACTTGTAGGGTACTGAATTGAAAAGGAAATATAAAATTACAAGATATATATGGAATTTCTGATTGTTTTTTTAATTATGGATTACTTAAAAAATAACCAAATAAAATTAAGAAAATTTTATACATGCCACGCTAATCAATTTAATCCTTCAAAGCACATTTTATAATGTTTAAACTACAAACACGATACTGCATGCTGTGACAGTTTCAGCATTTGTTCGCTAGGTGCATTTTCCTAAGCATTTAAATACCGGTTTAGCCAGCTTTAGCACAGTAAATCTGACATCAACATAAAAAGCTGTGTATGAATTATTAATTCATATAATTTTTAATGTACAACACGTAGGCCTATATATAGCTAGATTTCTGAGATTGTAAAATATTAGGCGAAAAATCGCGGTGTGTGTATATGTATAAAACCACACCGAAATGGAGTATAACCAAAATCGAAAGGAATAGCATGCATGTATTACAACATTAATCTAAACTATTTACACTTGTTTGCTTAAAATAAATTTACAAATAACTTGCATTAACGAGCCATTTTGTGGTCAAGTGTAGGCTTTAATGCAGAAATTGCACGCAAAAACGCAGTATTTTAACGGCAACAACCAACAAGCAAAAGAGTGGGGAAATAAATACAAGGGAAAATCTATGACATTTTGATTAATGTTGTGTCAGACGTTTGAACATGGGTTGGTTAATCTAAATGATATTTCAAATTGAAGCTCCGCCTAAGTTAACGCACTACAAAACCAAACAAAGCCCTCTTTTAGGCCGCCATTACTATACGTAACAAACAATAAGATACCGATTTTATACAGGGAATTATGGGAATTTTTTTCGGTAAATTTTAATTAAAGAATTTTTAATATTTAGAAATTTATTAAAATACCCATAATATAAATTTCAAATAATTATAATAATGTTTATAATTATTAAATAAGTGCATATCAAATATATTAGAGAATTTTATTGATAATATATATTTTTTTAGTGTTGGGTCGACTCGATATCAGTTTTGTCGATACTCAATACCAACATAGACCCATATATATATATATATATATATATATATGTGTGTGTGTGTGTGTTTTGTATCGATACTCCGATATACTTTCATTCTTGAAATTAAATAATAAAATTCAAATTTCTAAATTTAATATTATTTTTTATGTTAACATTTCAATATCTGTATAATTGTAAATTAAAATTACAATATATTATGGTCAGTAATAGGCCTATACTAGTTAGTATAGTTAGTTATGCATCTTTCCACAAAGCAAATGATAAAAGTATTCAACACTATTTTTATAAAAAGTAAAAATAAAATGAATGATATAACACAAGTCAATAGTGTTAAATATTTTTGTTCAAAAATCAAGCATTCTCACTCTTTGAGAATTATTTCATAAAAAAAATTAAAAATTTGAAATGAAACTGATGCTGGCGTCATAGACCGGTTTATTTGAGCAATGAACAAAGTACTCTGTGCTCGAATGAAAGGGATATATGACGTCAGCATCAATTTCATTTAAAATTTATTGAATTTTTTTATAAAGTAACTATGCATAATATATAGTTGTGAAATTTTAGTAATATATATACTATTCAAAGAAAATAAATTTTGTCTATAGGGTGGTCTTCCCCTTTAGGCTACATCCAAATTTAATTATTCCAGTAACATGTATACATGTATAGTATCGAAAAAGTATCGAGCTCATCATCGTTCGATATCGATACCTCTTGGGTATCAAACGTATCGAGAACCCATCACAAGGTTTTTTTATTTAAAATAAACTGAAATATTTGAAAGTCATGAATTATATTATATTATTTTATTAGCATGCATATTCATAATACGTGACAAGAATAATTCGGCAGGGAATTACTGGATTTTTTTCTTGTAGAGTTGAGCTAAATTTACATCATAAAAAGAACAAATTAATAAAATCTCCGTAATACAACTTTAAGATGGAATATATACCAATATGGATTCCTTTCTTTAATTACTATATATTATTTAATATAAAATCTATACCGGTATTTAAAATGTTAGCTGTATATGGCTACTTTTATTACAGACATTACCATAAGTAGGCCTACCTAACCATAAGTGGCAAAAATATAGGCCTACCTAACATAAATTACAGGGAATTTTCCCTTGTAAAGTTAATCTAAATGTAAAGTAGGCCTACATATTGGGAAAAATTAAAAATACTCACACTAATATTTATAAACAATCATTTGTAAAAAAAAAAAAAAAAATTCTATAACTGATCTCAATGACGTTGATTTTTTATGGAACAGTTTTAAAATGTTTATTGGAAATCAATTACTGAAAACGTAAATAGTATTTCACGCCTATAAATTGAAAGTCAATAGATTTATCTCAGAATATTTTTTGATCAATTCATAGATTCCAGTTTAATAACTATTTTGCAAGTACCCAATATTTGTCTTTTTGGGTTTCCTGTGTGTAAAAATGTGTCCCTAACTGTGCAAATAGGCTGGAGAATGAAGATAAGAAAATACTCAAGCCTAGAAAATAAATTAAATCTTTCGCTATGGGGCTTACTGATACTTTTTTACATCAAATAAATATTCCTACTCTACGTGGTGTCCACAAAAACAGCAAACTAATTACCAATATTAAACGCCTGGAACTGGGTCAGGCTTTTGTGATCATATAATAGGTCGCCAGTATAGCATTTTTACTAAGAAAGGGGGGGGGGGGAAAGGACGAGACACATAACTATAAAAAATCGGAGGATAGGGGGAACCACAAAATTATAAGCAAATCCAATGGGGTGGGGTGGACAGTGTTTTTTTAGCACAATATACTGGAAACTGGAGATTATAAAATCTCAGGAACAAGCATCCCCACCCCTATTATGCACGTGCTGACCCAATGACGTTATTAGCAAGTTCATGGATTAGTATTTTTAATGCACACATTGAAAGAAAAATATATCACTCTAAAAACAAAGTAGTCAAAAATGACTAAATATTTTGAGTTATAACAATTTTGGTCAAAAATTACTAAAT
>JAQFYV010000561.1:0-10916 GCA_034695065.1 Choneiulus palmatus | reverse complement strand
ATTGTTCTTTCATTTTACAATCGATTAGACAATGGAATAACCTTCCTATAAACAGCTTTGTTAGATTTGTTAGGAATTCAATTTAACGATGATGTTTAAATCTCGGCTGACGGTGGACTCTCCTGAATGTAGGATTATACCCCTACCATTATGGCATTAATTTGCTGACAATATGGTACTGAGTTTGATTGAAGTGGTTGTTTATTTCGGCCTAGAGTAGATTATGGCAAAATTATTTGAAAGCATTCAAAACATCAATGAAAGTGACAGTTTGTTTCTGTGGTATATCTGGTCTTTGGCTATCATATTTACCATAAATTGTTTTATCAGGGCGGATATGATTGGGTCCAAAACTGGCCTATTTGGATAGGAATACTCTCAGGGAGACTTGGTAGTGCTTAACACTGGTTCTCTTTAAAATTTTCATGTTTGACTTGAAGCACTTGTTAAAATAACTTGTAAGTTCAGTTGGAATTGTTAGATGAAAGTTAGATGAAATTGTTGATAAGCATGTCGGAATTGGAATTCAGTTAGAATAGGATGGTAGTTGCTTGGTACATTTCTAGTTTACCAATAGTTCAATTCCTAGGTACACTGTCAGTATTTAATTTAATATTTAACGGTATTGACAACTTTGATCTATACTCATTATCTATATTCTGATGTATTACGATGTATACAAATATATTAAGTATATTCTTTGGGTACTCCATTATTGTCTTTTGCATTATTTGCTTTAACTTTACTCAATTCCACAGTGATTGTTGTTGTAAGCAGTGCATTTGTCTGAAACAGCAGTCATATAGTTAAATGGCAGCAGTCAGATAGAAAATGCATCAAATGTAGAATGTTCAAGATTTGGAGGTTGAACAGGCTCAAAAAGTTATTTAAACAGGCTGTATGTTTTTTGCAGAATTGATCCTTCTAATAGTGATTTGCATTGGGTGAATCAGATATAAATTTGATTTCTTGTATATGAAAGATTTTTTTGTTGTTTGTAAGTGAAGATTTGTCTTAGGTACGATAAATTTTATGAAACTCTTAAAATCTTTGTTAATGGATATTTTTGAAAATTTGTTCATTAAATGCAGCCATCTCACATTACTTGGATTGGGTGTTGTTTACTGGGATAGTCTGTATCTCAATAGCAAATGTTAAGTTTTAGCTGCAGCCTAAAGGGAGTTTTGAATGGAACTAATTTGACAATTTCTTTAAGTGTGCTATGTATAGCAGATTATTTGTAAGATTTGTGGTAAAAATTTTGGAACTCATCTATATTTTAACCACCATTATATTTTAACCACCATGGGGGATGAAGGAAGTGTGTGGTATAGCAGGAGTTTCAAATTAAGTATTTTATTGCATGAGTTAATGATGGTGAAAACTGTAAGATTTACTTCCTTGCACCAATTGAGGCACGTCTATACAGACATCCTAAGTTTATGGACCTAGTGGTGTACAAATTATGCCTGATCATGACCAATTTGCCTGAGACCACAATTCCACTATTCGCCCAACAGGACCCAACCAGTGGTAAACTCAAACTCATAGATCTAGGGAATCACCATACCATATTGCTTGCTATCTTAAATGATCATTCAACCTACAAACCTGTGCCATCTTGCAATGCCTCCTTCATTGTCCAGTTATGCACTTGTGTCTTTCTTAGGGAGACCAGTGATTGGATCCCAAATACCATGCGACCGCTCCATAAAAACACCTATGAATTTATACCGTCTATGTTACACCACGCTTACTATACCGAATACATTTCAACATGTTTGCTTCAAAACTGTGTCACTTTTTACCATTTTCCTTATTGACATTGCCACCAGCCTCATCCGACCATATTGGCCTACCATAACCCCGCACGCCAGCCTTTCCGTCAATTGTGCCCAAACCAGATTCAGCATGAATATCATATGAGCCATCAGAAACAATTAAGTGAGATTGGAAAAATTCTTAAAATCTTCAGTTTTTTCTAAGAATATTTCAGCTTGAAATATTATATTTTTTCAAATGTATAAAGTCAAGGGGCTTGTCTTGAGTAAATCACCCTGTACTTGTTAAATGTTTTAAAGGATTTTTTTCTTACATTTATTAAATAGAGATGTCAGTAGCATTTGTCATAGGGTGACAAATGTGAGTAATATTTATTAAAAACATTTATAAATTATTTTGCTTAAAAAGCTAATTATTTTAAAACATTTATGTGATTAATGCTTGAAGATTTTTATTTTAACAAAATATTTTTAAATACTTTAAGGCATGGTACTTACCAGATCTCCAAATTCATTCATTGAAAGTGTGAAAGAATATTCTCCCACTTTTGCTTTAAGATTATGGGCATCAATATATGCTTTGTTTTCCAAAAAAATTAGCATGCGGTATTCGTTTTCTTGCTCATCATATATTTTCCCTAATTTAAAAAAGGATTATATTAATTGAATCTTAAAATATGTTTATCTTTTTAATAATGAATGCTGAGTTCATTTTTAAAAATCAAAGTAATTAATGGATAAATATTTAGTATAAATCCAATTAGAGTAGTTTCTATTTCAAAATTTTAAATTTATGTTTTTAGCTACACCATGGATCAACATGTTTTCTTTTAGGGTTTTCTCTCAAACAAAATTTACTTGAAAATGGGTCATGCATAATAGATAAATATGCCACATTTTTATATAAAACTACTAGATTTGAATCACTATTACCCTTAATCCATTAAATTAATCCGAGATCTGTGATTAGCATAAGAAATATATTCGTATAATTATAATGAATAATTTAATTTCAGATTGCTGAAGAACGTTTTATTAAATGTACATTCCTAACTTGTTGTAGTAATATTATTGTACTCATTTGACTTATAATTGCAAATATAATGGAGACCTATAAATATATTTTCAGATATGCACTATCATTTGAATGAATGACATTAGCTATAACTTTTAAAAATTTAAATGATTCTAATTGCAGAGAACTGTAATCATAATTTTCACTTATATATATATGCTCATATCTTTTCAGAATAACATAGTAACAAAAAAATGAATAAATGTACCTGAATTATTATGCTATGTTTCTTTTGACATTTACAATTTTTAATTGTTTAATAGGATATTTTTATTTTTAGATTACATCAAATAAAGTTTGATGAAGTACCAAGTTATTATAATACGAAAATGTAAATGTCAACTTCTTTATGCACCAAAATCATGCACTTGGAAATAAGGTAATTTTGCAATTGTCGCTTGGATTTAATAGTTTAAAATTAACAGGAAACAGGTCATACTTTTAACCTTAGAAAAATGAATTTAATAAAACATACCGTATATTTTCTTGAAATTCTCCCAGTTTTCCGTAAATGTTAAACCATTTGTTAGTTTCAATAAACAACATATTAATGCTAGTTTATTAATAAATAAAGTTGCCATCCTGGTATATTTATGCTGTTTATTTTGGAGAAATATTCTCTGGCAGTCTTCGTTAGTTTTTATGAAAGTTAAATAATGATTTTCCAAATTACTGTATATTATCTAATCATACTATTTTATCATCATATTGTGTATAGTAGTGTTTAAAATAATACTGTTGATTTTGATATTATCAAAATGATAAAAGCAAAATTGTTTAATATTACTTGCTAAATACATTTCTATATAGTGTTAATAAGGATTTGGTTCAGAGTTTGTCATTTCTAATATGTATTTTTCATTGCTGGTATTATACATATGGCATAATAAAATTCTCATTCTGTGAAATATATTGTTATATGGTATACACTAACATAGATGTGGCTTAACTCAATGAAATATCATTGAATAGATTAATGTAACAAATAAAATAATAGTTAAATTATATTACTAGCATTGATAAAACGATGATATAATTTGAATAATATAGATGTGGAAGTCAATAAAGAAAAGGTTTGCTTAGCACCTTCACGGTCGCCACTGGCCTATGCCTTCAGCAACTGTTATTTTTAGCTCAGGGTCAGAAGGCATGGTGAGAGGTGATTCATAGAAATGCCAAGATTAGGTATTCACATAATGGATGCATGTTATAAAGTGTTGGTGCAACCCCTTATGGAGTGTGTGTGCCAGTTTGGAGCCCAATTCAAGCCATTAAAACAATTCAATGTAGGGCTTCTAGATTGACAGAAATGCTTTCATCCTGTAAGATATTCCCTGTTGTCTCCTAGGGTACATATGAACAATGCCAGAGGACAATATGTTTACTCTAACTTGTCATCTTGGAAGGGATCTGTGGGCACTTCCAGCAGATGAAGGATTATTTTGACTTCTCTTTACCTGTGAGCCAACAAGTTGTGGGCTCCCATTGACATACTGGTTTATCTAATCAACATCTGGGAGTTGTCTTTGCAAACTATTTTGGGGATCCACGGATATTGGAATTTGCCAATAACAGATGGTTAAGTCTAACTTTTGTCATAAATGGTTTTCCTCTCATTCTCGCTAGAATGCCATCTATATGAGGAAAGGGTACACAAATGTTTGTCATAAATGGTTTTCCTCTCATTCTCGCTAGAATGCCATCTATATGAGGAAAGGGTACACATCAAGTTTGGTTCCTTTAATTAAACTTCTAAAATCTGTGACCAGCCATAATCCAGCTCCTATGCCATCCTTAGCTTCAAATAAAAAGAGGGTGAGTCACTGAGGAGCAGGGCTCAATATAGCTATTTTCTAAAAGCTGATAAATTTTTGATTCATTATTTTCCATTTGGTCAGGGGAAATCGTATACGTTTGTTGGGCACTAGGTTTGGCATTCACAATTATTTGTAGCATCTGACTTACCATATGGACATAGCCTTCCAAAAGGTCTTAAAACACGTCTAAAATTTTCACTACCTGTTGTTGCTGATCTACTGTTAACATGGTAGGTTATCTTTTCATAGTATGGAAGTCTCACAAAACTGATTTAGGATGGGAGATTTTTGATATATCGGTATTTCCTCTAATGTTTTGCCCTTTTAATTTAGGTAATGTAGTTTTAGTATTGGGTTTGTACTGTTTTTTATAAAGATGAACCTTGCATTAACCGTGAATCCACCATCCATTGCTAAAAGGATCTATAACAATTCTATCTTTTTCCAAAAAATCTAAGCCTAGCAACACCAGGGTGTCTAGGAAAGAAAGGAGGGAAGAAAATAAAATTATAGTTTAAGATGTACATTTCTAAAACCATTTAAATTAAAGTGATATAAGCTTCAATAGATCGGGTCTCATTATCAGCAAGAACTATTAGACATCAACATGGCCTTGAAATAACACATACTTACTGCTTAAGGAGGGGTTTGAGTTGGAACCGTAATGTTAAATTTCCATAGAGATTTTAAGAATTTTGTGGTACATTACTTTTTAATCCAAAGGACTTTAAAATTTATAAAAATAACCAAAATTTTTTGAATTTTAACAGCTCGGACTAGATGTTATTTTTATTTTTTTTAAAAAAAAATTGCTATTAATAAAATAAAAGATAAAAACAAAAAAGAATGAAATTTTTAACATTTTCCACCCGTCTTTATTAAATTGTTATAAATTGTCCGTTTTTTGTAGGAAAAAAGGAATGACAGTATTTTTTCGCTGATGAAATTTTCTGTTTTAGCAATTTTATATATTTTAAGATAAATTTTGGTTGATGAATTACAGGCATTCTAATATTTACAATGCGTGTATTTCATCAACCAAAATTTGTTACAAAATATTTAAAATTGCTAAAGTGTAGAGAATTTCATCAGCTAAAACATACCTTCGTTAATTTTGTCCTACTAAAAATAAATGGCTAATTACAAAATTGTAAAGATGGATGAACAATGTGAAAAATTTCATTCTTTTAAGTTTTTTATTAATTTTATTAAATGCAATTGTTTTTTTTTAAAAAAAAAAAGCAAAAATAACTTCTACTCCGAGCTTCAAAAAATCTACAAATTTAAGTATTTTTTTAATATGTCCATTTTTAATAAAAAAAATAATGTACTTCAAAATGGCTGAAAATCTCTATGGAGATTAACATTATGGTTCTCACTCAAGCCCCCTCTTAAGCTGAGTATAAAGGAACTATCTTCCTAAGGAGACTGGATCCACCATACAGGATAGCCCAAGTGTTAGTACCTACTTCTAACTGTACATCTATATCAATGAGGGGATACGCAATTTGCAGGATTATGCTAGAAGATAGGGTTAGATTCCAGTATCCTAACCATATTGGTTCTTGGGTAAATTCCGGCTGTTGACACATCCAAAGAGGAATGCCAAGATTGTTACAAATGCAGCATGCCAATTCATAATTTCTTCCATATTTAAACAATGTTTAGGATTTACCATTCGATGTGAAAAAGTGTTAAGTGAAGAGTATTTTGATTTGTCCATGAGTATTAGTTATTTTTATTATTATAATTTTGATTATTATTTATAAAATAAAAGTATGATGTTCTCCAGGTGCCTATAAAGGCCATGTAATCCTGGAGCATCTGCACTGTTCGAATTCCCTTTTTATTTAGTGTTAATACCCTCTTCTTCCATCAAGCAGCTAGACATAAAATCTATAAAGAAAAACCAATGAAATTAATGCATGCACAGAAAAGGATGGCCAGTAGCCAAAAGGAAATATAGGAAATTAAGATGTTCTAGAAAAAACTAGAAGTATTAATCTGGGACATTACTGAATAGGAGTAGGTCACCGGGATATGAAAGGTTGGGACACACAAATAAACTTACGACTTCCCTTAATTTTACTATGTAGCAAACCTAGTCTACCCCTTAAGGGTAGTGCATAATTACGTGGGTCTCAAACCCCCCCCCCCACTCAAAACAAGACAAAATGTAATAAGGAAGGTTTTGAAAGTAAAAAAAAGGGAGCTTACAAGAAGCAGTAGTGCCCAATGAGTAGGTACTTCGCCGGAGGGGGGTCTAAAATCGGACGGTTGAGAGCTACCAGTGCAGTGAAACCAGTGCGTGTACGGCGGTGCCATCCAAAAGGGATGGAAAATCAGCCATGGAAGTGCGACGAGTCGCATGGCATGTGTCTGGCTCTGCAACTGGCGCAAATGGGATGGTGACAGGCGATCCGGAAAAATAGAATGACGTCAGACATGGCCAACGCGAGTACAGGGCGTCCCCTGGGCGAGGATGCCGGTAGCGAAAAGAGCCCGTACGGATTGGCAGATCATAAAAAGTGGGACCAGTCCCTGATAAAATACCACCTCCTGACGTAGAGGATTGATTCCAAGGGGTGGTAGCCAGAAGAGGTCGAAAACCACCGGAGTATCCTGGTGCAGGCGGTTTTGGGGCCTGGATCAGGAAGGCCGGCGTCGCCAGTGGGTCTGGGGTCTGGACCATTGCAGCTGGGATGGGAACTGAAACCAGGGTGGGAGCTGTAGGTGTCGCCCGTGCCACTCTTTGCATGGGCTAAATCTCGGCGATGATCCGGAATTTGGACCAAACTGGCATGACCTGGTCTTCTGGGGTAATTCCAAAATCACGGTCCGCAGAGCTCGCATGGATTTCAAGGAAGGGGAAAATACTGGCAATCTGCGTAGATTGGTCGGAGACGGATGAGGTTGGCTGAATTTCTGGGTGGGCCCCTTAAGAGCGCACATTTAGGCATTTTGTGGACAAGGGAGTACCTTCCGGTGTACTCCCAGTTTTGGCCTTGGCAGATTCCGCTAGTTGTATTTGCCTCTTTTTTTGCCGAGCAGGTTTGGGTCAAGCTGGGGAATCATTTTGCGATGACACCCCGTTCGATGGAGTCCATTGCATGGGAAGAGGGGTGACTTGTTTGTTGTCCTTAATACCCGTCATGGCGCTGAAGTCGACGGCCATCTTATCCACTTCTTGTGCTTTGACAGGACAAGATGGCAGGCAGGTGGAAATGGCATCGTTCGGAGATTAAATATCTCCACGGTAGTAATCCAGGAGCTGACGGGACACAGTTCCTAAGTGTGGAAAATCCCGTTATACCGTGGGATGAGTCTCCAATGTGCCGCAGGAAATGGGTAGCATCCTGGAAGTATTTTCTGCCGTGTACCAGTCAAGGCAGTGGATTTTAGGAGGATCTGACGCCCCAGCACGTCAGACTAAAGGAAAATAATCCGACGTCGTGAATAAAAAACACACAAAAAGGTACGTGCAAACTTGTCTTCTTAAATTTATCCAAGGATTAAAAAATTCCTAAACGATTGCACGTATAAATAGTTAGAATAACAAAGGGCTATATGGCCAGGAAGGAAAGCATAACCCCCTAAAAACCAGTAATATCTGGTTGCCAAATAGAGCATAATGTCCCAGCTGCAAGATTATCTCTAAAGTAAACAAAGGGTTAAAGTGGTTTGGTCCCCCTTATAGGAACAAGGTTTAACCACGGAAATTAAAATCATTGTTATTGTGGAAGTCATAAAACTTAGATGACCTACGCTAAGTTGTATATTTCCTAGAAAAGCGAAACGGACGAAAAAAGGCCTATTACACCTTCTAAAAATGGTCAAAAGGTTAATAGATTCATGGAGCTGTATTTGACCGTCATTAAAGTAGGCCTTATCACGCCCTGTAACTTGGGAGAGAGTCCTCTCTAGACCAAACAAATTCCTCCCCCCCCCCAGTGGTACAGGATAAGCACCAAAGACTTGACAAAAACCCAAAGGAAAGTACATAAAGTCAGAAAGCTGAAAATGGGGCCTTTGCCAACAATCATGACTCGGGTCAGCAACATATCTCCTATTTAAACCTATATGTATAAAATAAATCCTCGAATTTGCCCCCTGAATTAATGCCAGTGAATTTGGTCACTATGTCCCCAGCAGCCAGGAGTTTGTTAAAGAGATGAATGTCTGGCTGAATTTTCCCATTATTATAAAAGTAGGGGTACAGTGGGCCGAGTATCTGGGATAGGCATCTTTAGGTACACCCACTTTCATAGCCTAATTAATTACCCTGCTCACCTTAAAAAGTGTGGTACGATAGCAATTGCGTTCTTTGTGTTTGTATTTATTTAGGAAATCCACCTCTTGGAAGTGCAATGCTGTGAACAGGGCCTGATATTCCGACCACATGGCGGAGTTATCTGGAAATTGGGATTGGATGTATGGGCCACAGAAGACGTAAAAATCATGGAAGGATTCAACCCCAAAATCTTCTATGCAGGTAGTAACCAGACTCTGAATGGAAGTCGCACTAACATTCAAGAATCTGGCAGGTTTATTCCGAAATCCCTGCCGCAAACATGCATCTCTAATGACTTCTTTTTTCTTTTCAGGTGAGGGCAGGACGGAATCCACATCTTTCTCCAAAACATCAGCTGCGTCGCTCTCCTCGGTTGGGCTCCCCCGGACCATCACTCCAGGTAACCTTCTTGGGTGGTCGCCCTCTTTTTGGCAACTTTCTGACAGGTTTTATAGGGTTACCGTCCTCCAAATCTTGTGACTGTATAAGAGTCAAGTCGTCCGCATGGTAATTTCCCAAAGATACTGAACGATGGGGGTCCTAAATTTGAAAGGTCGTGAGCCCCAAAAGTTTAGAAATCTCATATGCACCCTCTCTTTTTGGTGCTAATTTAGCTGTAAATTGTTTTAATCTAGAGCTCGGAGGTCATGTACGTAGCAATACGCGATCTCCGACTTGAAATTGCTGAGGATCCAGGGGCAAGCTACTGATTCGCCTCTGGTCCTGGGCTTCTTCCATATGATCGTGGGCCTCTAGCATGCGTAGGGAAAATGATCGTAGAAATTCAGAAATGGGAGTCTGAACAAACTCAGGATCCCCACAAAAAGTACGAAAATCTAGGATAGAATCCCCGGGGCTGACGAACCTCCAGACCAAACGTTAGTAAAGATAGAGAAAAACCCGTTATAGTACTCGGTACTGAATGCAGGGCCCACCTAATGGTGGCCACGTGTAGGTCCCACAAATTATGTAGTCCTTCCACAGCAATCGCCAGCTTTACCTTTAAATCCCGGTGTTTCCGTTCGATGGGATATGCCTGGGGGTGGTAACTGGCAATATATTGCATTTTAATATCCATACACTTGTCCACTTGTTTCATAACCGCTGAGACAAATTGCGGGCCGTTATAACAATGGATAGCCCTAGAAAACATGTAACGAAGGAACACCTCGTCCGTAATGATCTCCGTGATCTTTTCGGCCAAGGCCGCCTGAAGGGGAAACATCTCAAAAAAAGACGTGGCGATGTCCATTACCGTCAATAAATATTGATTCCCCCTGGGGGACTCTGGTAAGGGCCCTACAAGGTCAATGCTGAGGGTCTCGAATCGTTCGGGCACCCTGGGAGACAGACATATTCTTGCTAGTGTGATTATTAGTTTTGAACTTCAGGCAATCCTCACATTTTTTTAAAAGTTTGCAATGTCCTTTTTCATCCCCACCCAATAATATCGGCAAAGAATTTTTTTGTATGTACCCATAATTCCGGGATGTCCCGCTTCTTGCACTGAGTGATTCCAACAGATCACTCTATTTGTCATAGACTCGGGGATGCATAAGTGAGGTTCCATGGAGTCTTGCCCGCTCAGGTGGCGGTATAGGACATTATCAAGTTATGTATATCCTCGAGAAGCATCGGCAAGGACGTTAAGTTTTCCAGGTATATAATTTATCGAAAAATTAAAATTTTGCACCTCTAACGCCCACACCGTGCTAATCGTCCAGAAGGGGTGGTCAGGGACAAAAGCCAGCGTAAAGGACGATGGTCAGTGTGTACCACAAAGGGCATCCCATCTAAATAGGGGTTAAATTTGTTAATGACCCATATGACGGCCAAGTCCTCCCTCTAGATGGTGGCGTAATTTCTCTGGGCAGGGCTCAGCTGCTTGGAGGCATACTCAACAACGTATTGGTCGTCCTCATCCCTTTGGGCTAGTGCTGCCCCTAGAGCAA
>JAQFYV010000560.1:0-10918 GCA_034695065.1 Choneiulus palmatus | reverse complement strand
CAGTTTTTCTGCAAACCGGTTTATCTGCAGAAAAACTGCAGTTTTTTTTACAGTTTTTCTGCAAATATTCTACAGATTTTCTTTCATAAAATTGCGAATTTTCTGAAATTCTTGACTGCAAAAAAACTGTAGAAACTTCGAAATTTCTGCAGTTTTTTTGCTGGGAATGCACAACATTTTGAAACAAACTTACATGAGTACATTCTTCTTTATTTGAATGTGCAGGTAGATGACTTCAAAAATAGTTTTAATTCAAACTATTCAAATTTATTTTAATTTTTTTTTATAAAATTATGAATAGTATTTTCTTAATGAATACTCTTGAAAGTAGAAAATTTTTGTCTAGGGTAGTCGTACCCTATAAACAAGTGCATAAAATGTGCTTACCCTGAAAAACCGGAGTATAAAAAGGAACTACTGGGCTGTCGCTGTTGCTCAAACCCATCAATACTGGTGCTCTCCAAATCCGATAAGATTTTGTCGAAAATCTGAATAAAAGTCAGTGCGTTGTCACAGGTGAAGCAAAGGGGCGGAGACAGACAGATGACGTTACGGTATGGACCATCATTTGCTGTCAATACAAACTCATCTTTTAACCTGCAAATGAAAATAGAATTTATAGTTTGCTTAAAGGATTTTCTACATTTTATGTATTTTAAGCATTTCGATATTTGGAAAGAATTAATTTCCTATGTTCTCCATATATTTTTGCCCAGCATTTATAAATTTTCATTCACATTATGTCAAAATGCGGTTGATTTCACCTTTTTTGAATGTTGAACTCTCATTATAATCCTTAAATTAGATAACTGTCCTGAATTTTCAAAGGGTTATCATTAAAATAAATGGGGTTTATACGCATATCAAAATTACATTAAAATCTTAAATTTGTATAACAACTCTCACTAAAACTACTTCGAAAATAGTGAAAATTCCTATATTTTATTATATATTTTTAAATGCCCCATATTTCCTCGCCGGGGAAATTATGTATATTTATTTCTATCATTTAGAAATAACTTTCTGGATTATCAAATGCATTTAGTAAAGGGAAAGACCACCCTAGAAAAAAGTATTTTTCTTTCAAGAGTATACTCAGGCAAAATAATATTATCCCCAAAATTTCACAACTATGTTATACTCAGTTATATAACAATAAATTAAAAGAAAAAATAATAAATTGCCGACATACCATTGACATGTTCATTATATCGCATGCCCACATTTTTCAATGCACGTGCAAATCTTGAACACCGAATGCAACTTGCACATGCAACGCACCACATTTTGAAAGTGAATCACGTGATTAGAATCCACTTTGCTTGAATGAAAGGCTCAATGACGTCATCAACAGTCATTATTAATCTCGTTTAATGCATTATTAAATAACTATGCATAACATAATTGTGAAATTTTGGGAATAGTATTTTTTTAATATATATATACTCTTGCAAGAAAAATATTTTTCTAGGGTTGTCTTCCCCTTTAATGCATTCTGGAATTTCCTGTATTTCCATGTGCCAAATTTTTGGACGTGGGATCACATGGCTTCGAAGTGCTGCCAGAAAGATTCCCAGGTACAACAATTGTTGAAACAGTATATAGCTCTTATTTTGCACTAAAAATGTTTGGTTTTTTTAAAATGTTTACCTGTAGACAATTTTTTCGGCTATTTCTTCTGATGGTTTTCTGCTGGCTTTGTCTTCCACAATGGCAATTCCAATTAAAAGACCAATTCCACTAAAATTAAGATTCAAAGATTATTGCCACTTTTCAGGAATTAAAAAACAATATGGCGGAGTATAAATTTGTTTGGTAAAATTCCTTACCGCACGTCTCCCATATATCGATGGCGTCCCATTATTTCTCGAAGTCCGTTCAAAAAAACTTCTCCAACTATGTATACATTCTCCAGCATCCTTTCTTGTTGCAGAATGTTTAATACGGACAATCCGACGGCATAAGACACTGCATCCGGCCAAGGCTAAATTTAAAATAAATTAACCTTAAAGGGAATGTTAATTCAAGAAAAAAGCAGTTTTCTTTCAAGAGTATACATTAAAAAATACTATAACAACATTTTTGAAAATACGTCCTCTGTATTTATTTTATAAAACATGAAAATAAATTAGAAATGACAATTGCTGACGTTATTTGGCCTTTCATTCGAGCAAAGGTGACTAATCATGATTTTGTTTCAAACTATGGAGTACTGTACATGTAAATTGCCTTAGGTGTCCTCGATTTCCAAATGCATTTAAAAGATGTTGCCATTTGACTTCATTAAGGGTGGGTTGGAGCAATGTTAATGGCCCATTGAAAAATTAAGAAAGGATTAATCAATGGTCCAACAACATTAATGAAAAAATAGTAAATGGAAGAGCGATAAATAATCTGGGAAATTGCTTTGGCACTTTCTGAAAAAAATTCGTTAAAAATTAAATAAAAACTAAAGAAAATGTCCATTTTTTGAAGTTTTCCACCTCTTCCCAGTAAAGGTTTTTTTTAAAATTTTGTTCTAATTTAATACAAAAAGTGTCAAAACAATTTCTTAGGCAATGAATTTCTGTAAATTTTGGCATATTCATTTAAAAAGTACCTGTATTCTGCATATATGTCTATAACAATAGTTCACATATGTTGCCTATACACATGGCACTTCATACTTTTCGATTTGCACTTCATATTCGGTCTGCACTTTTTGCATTGATTGTACTACCACCAAACGAGCAAGAAGCAAAACTCACCTTCTCTCCAACCCCCCCTTAAGCGCCTTGAAATCCGGCATTTATTAAATTATAACTTACGGTGTGGGGAAAGTGCTGTACATATATAGGCCTTATACGCTCATACTGAGATTTTCACCTGTAAAGGTCATGAAAATTTACTTAGTAGCTAGGCCCTTGAAATACATTTATCTAGTCATACGTTTTAGGGAATTAAAATCTGACTTTCCTCTTTTAATCTTGTTGGATTTTCAATTTGTAGGTAAGGAAATCTTTTTCATTAGGTCCTTGGAAAGCATTTTTTATGCCAGATTTAGATCTTAGCCCATTGAGACCTGGTTTATTCTTTTTGTAGGCCAAATTGCGAAGTGATGACAGGCTTGTACATAGCTCAATATATCTATGATTTTCATGTGTTGATGCCATGGAATTTGACTCATTTCTAAAGGCCCTTGGAATGCATATCTCCTTGTGTTGAAATTTTCCACTTTGCACGCTATTTTGAATTTCACTGAATACTTTTATAATCTAGTCTTAACATATTTGAAATAGTGATTTTTATTAACCATGCAATCCAAGCCTTGCCCAATATACATTTATCACGCTCAGTTACAATTTACGAGTAAAATAACAGCCAGTCAGTACTAATTGTATGATATTTTTTATTGCAAAACAATTTTTAAGTATCTCACAAATTAAAGGGAAAATTTTGAAAATTACAAATTTTTTCCACTACTGCTTTTTTAATTGCAATTACATGTTAATGATATTGTATTTTAAAGTTAGTATGTATACTGTTATTCAAAGAATTTCTGGAATGAATATTTCCAATTTTATTTTTTTTTAAATTGTGCAATTGAAAAGGCTATAGGGTTTAACAAAACATTCAACACTAACAATGGCTCAGACAAAAGCTTTATCTTGCGTAAAACTGAAGACATGTACTGTACATGAGTAAAGCCCCAATTATAAAAATGCTCCGAGGAGCTTATGAACGATTTTATTTTTGGTATTTTTCTCCATAACTTTTGAAATATTTCTTTTAAAATAAATCAGTTTAAAATTATTAAATAGTACTATTGCCACACTCTTTTGGAGCAAGTTAAAGATCAGATAATTTCTAGTGTGGGCTAATGGAATGATTTAAAATTGAGATCAACATTTCCTTATGCTGTTAATTGATCAGCAATGAACACGACATTAATGTTCTTAAAATTTAATTTTAAAAATTGTATATTTCGAGAATTGTGTTTTTCAAGCATTTTTTCACCTGGATGTTGTTCTGATGCTGAATAGTTATATGTCTTCTATTACATCTTGTTTAACATAATTTAATGTAATTACCATTCCTGGTCGGATGAAAACTTCAGATAGGGTGGGTAAACAAACTCCTCGCCAGATTTCCTAAGTATAAAAATATGCATAAATTTGAGTGTGAAAATAATGTGTATCATTAAGGGGGGATGATGATAGTTGCGATTCTGGCTCGTTTGATGATATATAAAAAATACCACATTGAAGAGGAAAACGATAGCATATATAGTCTGTGGGCTTGGTCTGTGTCAGTATTTGAGTGACTGGTTGAAAAAAAAACCTGGTGAGGGAATTTTCTATGTTCAAGGTCATGTAAGTTAAGATAAGAGGGCGCTAATTGACCATTGTAAAGAAAAAAAGAAAAATTCGCTGACAAAGACTATTGACGAACTTATTTTTCATCTGGGTAAGGCCAATATTAAAGGGGAATGGTACCCTCGACAAAAGTTACATTTATTTAAAAGAGGACATTGCAAAAAAATACGTTGCCAGTAATTCATGCATGAGTGACGTCACTGGAATGTCGTTTCGTTTTTGCTCGTGTGCCCTCGTTCAACCTGTTGGTTTCGTTTATCTCTCACCTTTGTGGCCTCGTTCATACTCGGGCGAGCACGGAATGAAATTTGCATATTGGGGAAGGAAAATCTGTGACGTGCAGAAAAGCAGCAGATTGCGAGCTATTTCGAGATTCCCGTTTTTTATCGTTCATTATTAATTTTTTTGCATTCTATGCAAGTTGAATTGTTATTTCACAGAAGATTTATCCAAAACCTATTTGCATTTTTCGTGGTAAGTTTATTACTGTTACATATCGTAACGTTTTAGCTCAATTCTTGTTGAGTGTACCATTCCCCTTTAAAAAAAAGATATTGAGTGGCCGAAAAAAACGACTTTAAAATTCGACCTTATTATAATTTTTACATTATTTTTGTGGCAAATTTTTGGGAAATGGACTTTGTCACTACCTTAATATTAGCATTCTCTTCAATTTGGTGGTTTTTTTATACTTGTAAGCCCTTTGGTAGCTAAGCAAAGGTTAAAATTCTTTTGAGCCATTAACCCAGTCATCATCCCTCCTAAAGGTCACTGGATAAATATCAGGGATGCGACAGATATAAACAGTAGTAAAATATGAGAAAATGTGAATATTTGAAAAATACTGTAAAAACAGGAAAAGAAAAATTGGCAGGGCCTGCTGAAAATGTAAGTTGCTAAGTTTTTCAATAGATATGTCAACATTAAAGGCAATGTTTCACTATAGGGCTTATCATGTTATTTTTAAAAAGAAAGAGCAACTGCTACACATGGGTGAGTGGTAAGCAATGTAGGACTATTATATTTTTTCCTTTTATTTTTCCTATCCTTTTTGACTTGACTATAGCCTTTTACAGTCAAACAATGGACAGTTTTGACTTTCTGGAGAGTGCTTCTTTTTTTTCTTTTTGAATTAATCAATAAGCACCCTCCGAATTTCCCACCAAAATTTGCGTTGCTATGATTTCACATACCCTTGTGTGCATCTACATTACAAATATGGTGAAAAAGGCACTTCAGAGGGCAGTAAAATTTACCATTATTAGACTATACTTGAATATACTCTGTTCCAGAATAAGTAGAACAGCTTTGGGTCAAGAAAAATTTAAATTTTGGTTATGGAAAATTGGTCTGATAGTATGGAAGCTCAATTTTAAAATTAATTATGAACCAGTCTTGCAATTGCAAATCAACTTATTCGTACCCCGGGAAATGAATAAGACTTAAACGTTATTGGAATGTCCATTGCTTTTAGTGAATTTTCTCAAAACACTTAAGTCTTATTTATTTTCCGGGGTGTGAAAAAGTGTCCACAATTTCCAAGATTAAAAATTGTTAGAACCGACTTTAGGAAAAATGTAGTATTTTACTTGCCTGGCCTAGTGGACCGCTGACTGTTGCTTCCCATACATAATTTCCAGTTGTACTTAAATTTCCAACCGTTCTGATAACGTAACATTCCCTCCGACTGCTGTGTCCATAGGCCACTTTGTAAAAGTTTATGTCCGAACTGGAAATGGGGACTTCCTCGGCGAATTTCACTGCAGCTTGCATGAGGACCTCTGCCATGGTCATCCTGGGAGAAACTGTGATAGAAACTGGTGGAATAGGGTTGCCAAAAACTTCATCAGATATTCGGACAATAACATCAGGCTGCAAGGAATTTGAGAAAAATAAAAAGCAATTCATTGATTTGCACAAGGGTGAACGTCTCCTAATTTAGACCAATACTTGCATGTTTAAAGATATATCTACATAAAGCAGAGTGAATTTATTTTAATCTGCGCCATTTAAACTATGTGAAAACTTATCATTTTATCCAATATCAATAGGATCTATATAGGAATTATTACTGATCAATTCCTATTTGGTATATTGATGATGTACAATTTGCTTTTAATTCATGATTTCAATGAAAAATATCAGGAACATCCAATTGTTTTCACTATACTGGATTATTCTTAAGTCTGTGAAATATTTTAGAAATCCACCTAAAATAAACTAAACCTACAACAAGTGCACGTTTTACCATGCTTAAGGATAGTCCACCCTAAAAAAGTTATTTCTTAATGATAGAACATATCAGAAATAGCGCATTTCCAACCATGCTCAAATGCTCATATTGGTCAAGAAGGTTTTCATTTGGATGAAATGTCACGTTCCGCACTGGAGGTGTAAAGGGTGTTTTATACCACGTTGCTATGTTTCTATCTGATTTTTTTTAAATAAACTAGGCTGAACATAGTTGCCAAAATTTGGATATGGGCTATTTCTGATACGCTCAATCGTTTGGAAAATACTTTTCCTGAGGGTTGCATTCTCCATCTATCTCTTTGCTGTATAGTTAAGGCACACAAAAGATGGTCTAATTTAGGAGGATGTTGGCTATCCATATAAATTTGGTTTAATTTTCGTAATGTCCTACCGGAGGTCTAAGCGCCCCAAAACTAGGCAAATTGGGAAATGGTTGCCGAATGGATGGAGGGTTGAATGGAAGTGCGGGTGGACTGAAGGACATTGGTGGAAGTCCAGCCACCTGACTGGATTGCGGTGGAGGTGGTGGAAACATACTGCCCGGTGGGAGAGGAACCCGATGATGTTCGGTCTGCACCGATGGACGATTGTGTACAAACGTGATTCTGGAATAACCCTTGTTGCTGTCGCCAATGGAATCAATTTTTGAATCCAAACTGGTTATTGGGGAGTGTACCTATAGAAAATTTGGAATTAGGGTACATCGTAGTGAATTCTATATACTGCAAAAATTCTAACAACTTATTGTCTGGATGGTTGTGCATGGGATGCAATTTAATTGCACTTTTGTTGCATAAATACAAACCTGAGAATAAATGTGGAAGAAAAATTTAATCAGGGTAACTCAGGGAAATTTATTGTCTCAGTTTTATCTTATGTTTAATGCACTATAAGAAACTTATTGTTTTTTCACTGTACTCTATTGCATTGTATCTATGTACGATGAAGCGCCCCCTGGTTGGCCGTAGAAAAGGCGTTTCACACATTGTTGTGTGCACCCACATCAAGAAAGTATCCTTTTAAAGAAATGCAGGCGTCTGCTTTTCAATATGTCCATAGCTGCAGGGAAAGATGCTGCCAAATTTAATCTTTGGTCTCTATCACTGCAAAAATTGAGAAGATATTATGCAAATTTTTTGTGCATTGCATATATACAAAGGTCGGGTGAATTAAGGCATGTGACTCGTTAATAGACCTAAGTTTTGTGTGTTATTCGGTAGCCGCCATGTGTAATGCGGATTAATTTGAAGTGTTGCTAATGTAAAAATGCCTAACCAGAGGGTGCTTCATCGTCCTAAGCTGTTCTGCAATAGAGTGTAGTCAAGTACGTAAGCCACTTCTGGTTGAAAACAATGCGTTTAAAGAAGGAGCATTTTTTATCAGAAATAACCGATTTTCTGGAGAAGTTTCTAAACCATCCAGGAGCATTCTGGCGTGCCAATTCCTAGAAAGTAATATTTTCTTGTCATTGAAGGCGAAGACCACCCTATAGGAAAGGTATTTTCTTTCAAGAGTAGACGTATAGATTAAGAAAATATTGTTTCTAAAATTTCACAACTATGTTATGCTTAGTTATTTGATAATTATTGAAAGAAAATTGATTAATGGCCGAAATATCATCGACATGTTAATGACGTCGAATAACCATAGTTTTCATGGCACGTGCAAATCCAGAACACCCAATGCAGTTTGCACGTTCAATGCACCATATTTTGATACAAAATCACATGATAAGTCATTTTTGCTTGAAAGGCTATAAGACGTCAGCAACAGTTTCATTTGAAATTTATTTTAAGGTTTTATGAAATAGCTAGGCATAACATATTTGTGAAATTTTAGGAATGGTATTTTTGTAATGTATAATCGTGAAAGAAACAATTTTTTCTAAGGTGCTCTTCCCCTTTAAAGTTGAATCTGCAAAATAATTGCTAGTTTTAAATGTTAATTCAGTAAACTGTCTGAGAAAGGTTTTATTTTGGTCAGGGAAAGTTGAGTTTATGATCAAGAGAAAGTCAGGGAAGCCCACTTATAGAATCTGCTTGCAGTTTTGTGGCTTGACACCACAAGATCGGCCGGTCTGTACAATTTTAATTCTAAAATTAATGCACATCAAAAGCAACTTAAAAGTTTTGATGAATTTGAAATGAGGGGTCGGTTAAAAAAATAAAATGGCGTCCGAAAAGCTGTTCCGCTGGGGGCTAAGGCCGCATGTTGGAAATTAGGTGAGAATAGGGGGAGGGGCAGGCCAATTAGTGGCAAATGCTTGGCTAAAGTGTTAGGGCCCAGGGGTCCCAAATTATAAAGGCAATTGGGGGCACTAAGGAAATGGCTAGGGATTAATGCCCGTTGTAAAGAGCAAGTTAGGAAAATTAGAATAAAACTTTTAATTGGGAATATGTATGAGATTACTCTGTGTTATGGCACGATTACTCGTTGTTATGGCAAGTCAGACAAAAAAATTAAGTGCAGCAAAACAGTAAAATAAAAGGGCGACAAATTAGTGCCAGGGTTTTACTACCTTGTTCACGAGGTTTTTTTTTGAGGCTCACCTGGCTTGAAACGTCAGCAGCCCCAATAGATCATCAAAAAACTTTGATATAAAATATTCATTCGGAACTCCGGCATACAAGAATATAGTCTGAAAAACTATCAGCTAAGTTCACATCAAAAAGTTTGAATTCAGCTGTGATCTTCATGGGCTGGCTAGAATTGCTAATACAGACAGAGTGCTGATGGATAATTGGAATTTCGACCACAGGACCTTTTTGTGTTGTTTCCTCATGAGTTCACTTAGACCACCTACTAACAAAGTAATCTGATGGACAATCAGGAATTCATTCACTGGAAGTTTTCCTCTTGAATTTATTGGAACTTTGACTGCGGATAGTTTGCTGGCGAACCAAATGGATTTTGATTGCAAAAAATTACTTCAGCCGAGAAAGACACAAATTCGACTACTACTGATGAACTAAATTAGGACTCCGACTTCGAACTAGTGGACTGACAAAAATCGGGCAAAGAAGGACTGGATTATCGTTAATCTCTACTTTGCTGTGAACTTACGAGTGCTTGGGATCCGCGAGGAAATTACTTGAGCAGGAGTGCTTGGCTTACAAACCTTCGAAAATTCCGATGTTCAGATAAGTTGCTCAGAGAGCTTTGCCATGAACTTGTTTTAGTTAATGCCGAGTAATCCGATATGAACTTCTCTCAGTTTTAATGCCGAATAATTAGATTTGAAAATGTTTAGTTTTTGATGCCTAATAATTAGATTTGAACTTGCTTTAGTTTTTGATGCCTAGTGACTAGAAATGAACTTATCTTGCTTTTGATACTAAGGGATTAGGAATGTACTTATTTTAGCTTTTATAATCGAGTGACCAAAAACCAAACTTGTTTTGTTTATGCAGGGTGTTGGGTTTTTCAATAAAGGTGTTGGCTATTCAAAAATAAAATTCACAAAATGTCTTCAAAAAAGAGCGTTGTCTGAATAATTTGGGGAACTGGTAATTGATTCACAAATCTTAGAAAAATAGATCTTGAACCTGTGTGGGGGAGGACAAGTACGAGATCGACTGACCGCCCAGATAAAACCACATTTAACAGTTGCATTGCAGTTTAACTGCATGGATCAGGTGTTCAATTACTGCAAAAAATCAGTTCTTACCCTGTTTTCACGTGTTATCAAAAAATATCTTACTTGAGCGGATGTCTGCAAACCATTTTCCAATAGATGCAGAACTCTCACAGGTGTAATTCCTTCCTTGTATGCCCATTGAGCCACTAATTTGCCTAAATCTTGTATTGTGAGCCAGTCGGCTACATCTTCCACTGAACATCTTAACATAGGCTCATTCACACCAATGAAAGAACGAGGAAGTGCTCCAGGTAAAAGCTGAAGAAAGCTAACCAATAGCCAATGCAGTAAGTGGCGGGGCATGGTCAGTGTAGACTATTTTCTGAAAGTAAAAACGAAATAGTGTTTTTTTATTTTTTATTCTATTAATTCTAATCATTTTTAAAAAATGACTGGGCAATTCGTATAGCTATTAACATTCTACAAATGTTGGTATTTTTATAGATTTTAATATCTTATGGGTAGAAAATTGGCAATGTGTTTAAATACTATGAGCGATTATAACATTACTGAAATCTCTCTCCCCCTTAAGTAAATGTTTATATACTGTGTTGTTCTGCAAGAACTATACCAACCCACATGATTTTAAATTCTCCTATTAAGGAGGGGTTTGAGTTGGAGCCGTAATGTTAAATCTCCATAGAGATTTTTAGAATTTCGAGGTACATTTATT
>JAQFYV010000559.1:0-10920 GCA_034695065.1 Choneiulus palmatus | reverse complement strand
ATATGTTGATTTTGCACAGTTAGGTGTGTAAATGTGCAAATTTGCATGGCTATTACACGTTTCGCCCTTTCAGTGTATAGGATTTTTTTTCATTAATTTATCTATTTTTTGAGACAGACATTCTTATTTCATATGCTTCCAAATGCACAGAACAAAATGAATTTGTTTTTGAAATGGAAATGTGATATTCCATGGTAAAAACACAAATGTATTATGATACTTTAACTTATAGAAGTTCACGTGCCTGTCTGCTCGTTTGCATATTAAGACAAATACATTACAACTCTCGTACATGCAGGTGCTGTGGATGAACCCGAGCCCTTCCATTGTGGCAAACATGTGGCATGCACTGAGGTGTGACAAAAATATAATCTGCATATACATTTAGGCAATCATTTTTAAATTGAATTCCCTTCATTTTTTAATTATTTATCCATATACAAAAGCCATGCAATCATACAAGGCTTTCTTGATACATTATCAGTATTTACAAATACCTGTAAATGCTTGAAATAAAAGTCCATGAAAATATCATCAAAATTAAATATTTTATCCATAAATTTGGGCATATATTGACTATTTAGAAAATATTTTTAAAGTGATTATGATAGGAGAAACCCTGACATTTTCGCAAAGGATTCTCGCTTCAAATAATTCATTCTCGTTTATAATATAAACTCATTATAGCTGCATGAGCACATTAATGGATATGAAGTCTATATACATGCAGAAAAGTTTCAAAATTTTCAGAACAATTTCCATTAATCTGGAGAAAACTATAAGTTTCATCACGATTTCTACAGCATTCTGAAGCAAAATCATGATTCTACAGAAACTTTAAACCGTTAATATTTCTGCAGAACATAAATGTAAATATATGCTACTAAATATTTTGTTGAAGAATGTTTTGTGCAAGCGAGGTATATATACTAAATCTTGGAAACTATATATTCATCCTTTTCTCGCTTCCACATATATGCACAATATATATGAATGCATTATTGCTTTTTTAATGTTTTGAAAACAACTTATCCATGCTGCAGTATGTACCTATAAGCATAGAGCATGCATGCATCAATTCAAGTTATACATATATATATAGAAACATTTTGAAAACAAAGTTTGCTTTGTATATATATACACTCAAGCATGCATGGATCATAAAACTTTTCTAATATTTTTTCTTTTTTTTTTTTCTTTAATAAAGTAAAAGGAAAAATACATATACGAGCTTATGTGTGCATTATAGCTATTTTTATTTAAAAAGTTTTATAGAAAAGTCGAGCTCATTTCTTGACGCTTCAAAGGAAGATGACAACGATTCTCATTTCCTCTAGGAAGTTGAAAATAAACAGCACCATTGTATACTTGTCATCGACTTCGTACCATTTCATACAAATCCCGGGAATAACGTATATGTATATAGTAAAAAAAAGCTCTCCCGGAGCTCTATTCTTCATCCTTGTATACTTTCTATCAAAATTGGCCACAAGTTAAGAGTGGAAAAGGGCCAATAGCACCGTTCTAATGACGTCATCAGAATTGAAATCTTCTTCCTTTTTAAACTGAAGTGAAGTTTCATCGATTTTTTTTTCTCTTGTGTATTTTCACATCAACATAATGCTTGGCAGAAATAGAGATAAGAATTGCATCGTATATTTTACACGGGATTCGCGTTTGAGGGCTTTATTCATCCCGTGTCGAAAGGCGATAATATGTGATGTGAATGTGCTAGATCTGAACGAAAATGAAATGTACTCGGCGTTGAAAGGGTGCATTTTGATCAGTTTCTATATAATATAGTCCCTTAAAAAAGGGTAAATCCAAAAGTGAATGCATTTTCCCACTTTCATGAATACAGTGTAATCCTGGATATATATATAATAAATAAGAGAAAAATAATACTCTTTGCGTAGATTCTATTGACCTGTTAATGACGTCATATGGCAGTTTCATTTGCAGTATCCATGCATGGTACTGCTACTTCCCATAATGCAAATTCCTTTTAAAACAATGATTTCTATAAGCGGGGTACAAACACTTTAAAGTTTTCATCTACATCCATGGTTAGTTGACCATGTGCAACATTTTCTACATATAGCACAAAGTCTCAAATGCAAGTCTCGTTCTCAACTACTGGATTGTTAGGGGTGTAGAAATATATATAGATGCCACTGTTAGAATACTGCATGTTAAAGCTATATAGCTCAAGATATTCTGTGTTGTATATATAGCCATATTAAAAAGTGAAATTCGAATTATTTCGAAAACAAATTAATGTCAAAGAGTTTGTTTGTTGGCACATTTGCAAAATGTGGCACCAAGCTCGAATCCAGAAGAAAATTACACATATAGTAGTATACAACTTTGACCTTACCAGGGTTTATAATTGATACCCCCTCCCCCCAAATCTTTGCCTCATTTAACAGAAACAGAGTTGCAAAATGAGTGCAATTAATTTTCTGTAACAATTTTCTGTCCTGCATGCATAAGTCAACTTAAACATGGTTAACAAAAATAAATTTACTTGCTAGTTGTGAAAAGTTCTTCCATATCATCTCAATATATTTTAATATTACCTCACTTTGTACAAGATCATGTCTAAGTCACACTAAAACGAAAATCAGACATGTATACAGTAATGTATGAATGGTGACCAGCTAGGCGTGGTGCATTTTATCAATCATTATATGCCTCTGGTGTACACAGTTTTTAAATCTAGTCTTAAATGTAAATGGAAAATGTATAGAAAATTTGCCAAACAAATATTAAATCTGGAAATATAGTATATTAGTTTAGGGTAAAGTTAATATAATATTAGTGGAAGGATATAAAACTGACATGCTAAAGGTGTCCTTGGCTCTAATGTTCCCCTTATTAATATGCCTGTTGAAAAACTTGACAATTAATTTAGGCCTAGATACGTACTGTGTAAATATATATGTGATCATCCATAAATATAATCTTCATCACGTCACGCTATGTATTTTTAACCATTTATAAGCTCCATCTCCATTCACAGTATAAGCGATATAGTCACTTTCATAACCCCACCCCACCACCCAAATTATTTCATACATTGCCTGCGCCGTTCTTTATCCTATAGAGTACACCAAAACTTGTAACTTTGGATCCAAATTACTTGGCTGTGAACATGGGAAAAATTGCAAATAGAAAGGTTTGGATGCACCTGCTGGCCGAGAAATCATGAAATTTTCATCATGTGACATTACACTTCCAAATAAACAAAGCTCTGGGATATTTATTTTCAGAGTAATTGAATTTGGATATCAAACAATGTAAAAAATACTCTGAAGTCATATTAGAACACATAAATAGTAATCAAATCAGATTATCTATCAATGAAATTTAAATTTCTATCTATACTCATTACAAAAAACCCACAAATTCAGTTATATTTGGTTTAGTACATAGGCATACTATGAATATTAAACATATTTCATCTCCAAGTAGTTATCAATGGTGTCTCTTTGACTGTTCATGCCCCCAACCCCATGCTCATCTTTTACAACTCTCAGCTGCGTGGAAGAGCCCAGTTGTATAATTTCATAAGGAATTTAAATTAATATTTTAAATTAACTTGATTATTGCATTATATTAATGGAAAAATGAAAATATGTAGCGAAATATATCAAATGACATCTTTGGATAGTTCTCATCGATTATCACACACTATCATTTTTATTAATTGACTTAATTCTTAGTGTAAATTTTTGATTGGACGTTATGGTATTTAATTATTTTTTTTTAAATTAATTGAGGTTTGTGTAAACTATAATCTGGATAACTGGGATCCACCTGTTGCTCTGCAGTCACGAACCTGAAGTTATAACCTTTTCTGAAGCAAGTCTCACACTCAGAGTTTGAAATGAGCCAACGCTCTTCTCCTCATGCACTCACCACCAATAATCTTTTGACATTTAAAAAATATTTCCAAATATTTTAAAATGAGAGAATATTTGGTTTTTAAATAAACGAATAATTAATGTGTAGTAATTAAAATATAGCCAAGTTTAATAAAAATTTGGTATATATTTCATTATCCACACAATGTACGAGATGTTGTGTGCATCAGATAGCCCGATAGTGGATCGGGGGAGATTGGGGTCAGGACGTATTGATGGCCTCCCTTGGCAATCCTGTATATCATTACATAGTATTAGCACTCGCCTTGCACTCGGGAGACCTAGGTTAATTTTCCCAGGTTGGCTATCCTGCTGTTGGTTTTGGCAGTTTTCCAAGTGTTTCCAGGCAAATGCAGGTATAGTTCCCTCACAAATTGGCCACCATCATACCCCTTCCTCTGCGTTCTATTACTATCAAGGCTGTGTACACACTACACCATGGAGCGTCAATGACTATACGTATTGGCCTTATATAGCCTTAATTGCTTTGGGCCATTCAACCTGATTACCGTGCACCACCACCACAATGGGCACAACGTATCAATGCTAAAATCATTTTTGAACTATTTTTATTGACATGGACACTCCCCCCCCCCTCCTTCTCCTCTGCATGGGCACTGGTAGCAGAATTTTTTCAAGAGGGGGGAAGGGGGGGGGGACAAACCATTGGAGCTGAGCATGATTGCATGGTTTCATGGCTTATATGGAAAAATCTGGGCCAGTGGAAGCCCATGCCCCTTCCCCCTCCCCCCTGGAAAATTTTCTGGATCCGCCACTGAGATTGTCACATAACTCAATGCCAAAGCAATGTTATAACTATGGTCGTTTGTTGTATACGTGCCGTAGATGATGACAGGTACTTTTTGCCAAATCCTAATGTTGTTATGAATATTATAATGTGTGCACGAGTGGCTTGCAGAGTGGTTTCATAAGAGATAATCGGTTTAATAATGCAAAAGCCTGATGATTGGGAAAAGGGCAATTCGGAGTAGCTATAGCACTGGAGAGAGAACATGTTGTTGCGGATTTCAGATAGGGCAAATACTTGATGATATTGGCAAAAAGGAAATCAAGTATTCAACATTCTATATATAAACTCATCTTTTGCTGCTCAATTGGAGTATATATAGGCTTCACCCATTTGGTTTACCACTGGTTCTGTAAAATCTAATCATAAATCCCTGCAATATTACGTTGGAGGATGCTTGTATATATGTATTAATGTCACATCAGTTCCCATATATATGATATTTGATTTGGTATACATTAAATATCCTATATCGTGATTGGATGTAAATACAGATAGTGATAACAGAACTACGAATAAGAAATATTTGCTGGCGATGCTGAATCACATATATCATTCAAGAGAAAAATCCTGTATTTAATGATGTGTCAGATGTGTCTTTGAAAAATGACATTTTAGTTTATCTTGAATGAATTTTGATTTGGAAAAAAAAAAAAAAAAAAAGAAAGAAAAAAACATGATTCGCTTCCGTTTTAATCTTCATCTATTTCCCATTAGATTGAATAAGTCAGATGACTACACTGATATTAAGTAAAAAAATATATAGGAGTTTTAATTTGGTACATACTGGTTAATTAGTATGAAATAATCCAGATGATTTAAAGACTGAATTAAATATTAGTATGAATAGATATCAAATAATATATTTCTTTGAGATATTTGTGATTATCAAATTTTTCACTTTCAAAAAAAAAAAATGAGTAGGCTGATTATTATGTAGGGCTATACGGATAAAATAAGAGCTATAGGGTGTTTCAGTTACATGTTAATGCACTCATAGAGATTTACAGGTAGAGCAGTTTTCAAACCATGATACATTAAAATACATTAAAATTACCAAAATTTTGAGAATTTTAAAATCTAGAAGGAAAGGGTGTTCATGTACTTTTTTTTAATAAAAATTCAATTAACAAAATAAAAATAAAAACAGGTAACAATGAAATTGTTTCTTTTTTTACCGAGCTCTAAAAAATTGTTATTTGCTAACTTTTTAGTATATATATTTTATATGTTTTTATAAATTTTGGTTGATGAAATGCACGCATTCAAAATATTTAAACGCCTGCATTTTATTAATTAAAATTTATAAAAATATATAAAAATGGTATAAAGTTAGGGAATATCATCAGTTAAAACATCGCGTCGTTCGTCTTTTTTTCCCTAAGAATATGAACGATTTACAATTTTTTTTAAAGATCGGTAAAAAGAAGGTTAAATTTTATTTTTACAGATTTTTATTTTATCAATTAAATTTTATGAAAAAATGAATATACCCTTTCTTCCTAGTTTTTAAAATTTTCTAAATTTTTTATTTTTTTTCTGTATTTTTATGGGTTATGGTTTAAAAACAGCTCTATACCTGAAAATCTCTATATATGGCGATTAACATTACGGTTCCTTACCAAAACTCATCCTTAACATGCTATATAAAACTGAAGGTTGTACAGAATATTTGAATAAAATGTCAATATATTGGGGACATCAATTATTAAATATTAAGCAACATTAGTTTTTTTATTATTATATTTGCTTCATCCTGTGAAACACTGGAAATTTTCAAAGAACCCGATTTTATTTATTTTATTGAATTTTTGAAGGGGGTAAGAGCACTATTACATAACTTTTATTGCGTCCAATAATTATGTGATATAATACTTGCTCATATATTTCCTACTCCCCTTAAAAATGGGACCCTATCACCCCTGTTCTAGCGCCTATGCACAGGCGCCCTCACTTTTCTCCTTTGCTTTTATTTAAAGAGGAAGGCAACCCTCAGAAATGATTTTCCAAATGACGGAGAATGTTAAAAGTACAAGCCCAAGTTTTTGATAACTTTGTTTTATCTAGTTTTTTTAGCCACAGCTGAAAATTGGCATTTACCCTGTAACCTGGTATCAATGACGTTTCCCCATAAGTTTTAGTCAAGAAACACGTCACTGATTCAAGGGTATATACGATGTATGTAAATATTCTGCTGTGTATTTCATTAGTTTTTCCTTATTTTTTATTTTTATTTTTTTAAGGCTATAAAGAGAACATAGTTTCTAAAACTTGGGAATGTACTTTTTTTATATTCTCTATCGTTTGGAGGAAAAAAAATCATTTTCTTAGGGTTACATTTCCCTTTAATATATGTTATTTATTATATTATAAATTTAAACAAAATATTTTATTTCTGCATTATTTTGCCTGCTTGATAATATTGTCTATTGTCTATGACCTTACCTTTATTAACTGGTCAGAAATGTCTTACCATATTATCAAAGCCAAACCTGCCCTATGGTGTTAATTTGCAGACTGACGATGTTCTGCATGTTCTCATGTAACATATAGTGCTAACTCGTCTATAAACTGTATTAGGTTGTATTTTGCTCATGTTCAGATGTCGCTTTTCCTCCTGTAATTATGGATAATTAACTCGATCAATTTAAAATTTAAAAAAAAAATTGTTTTAGCCATATACGTACCAGAAGATAGCCACAATGTCGTTCAAACTGAGTAGTACATGACAGTAATGATATACTCATGGTATACATCAACGTCCTGCTACCGCAAATTGTTTAAACCTATATTAATTCGGAAATTGTAAGTGAATATTTTGGACAATATGGAGCCATCTATCCCATGAAACAGATTTCATACCCAATTTTTAATCCCCGGTGGCAATGTGGTACTAAATTAACTATTTTTTTTATATAAAAACTGGTTTCAATAAACCACATGCACGTACTTAAAGAAAATTCTGAGAATATGCAGAATTATTTCCTTCGATTATTCGTTGTAATAGGGCCCCAATCATCTTCCGAAATTGCAAGTCTGCATGGGCAAAGATGACTTTAGTTAAGTTAGAATGCCTGTGAACAAAACTAGTATAACATATAATTTTAGTTGTAATATTTGGCTTATTACGTATTTCCCAAAGAATGTTTGTAAACATTTTTTTTTCAGTATTAAGATAAAAAGTTATATATTTTATCCTATAATCCAGTTATATGGATTTCTGGACACGTGAAATATTGGAATACATTTCCATAAGTAAGTTATTTGCAAAATACAAATAGAAAACCTGATGAATTTTTTTGCTGACTTAAAATTTCCAGAAAGAGGCTAGAGACATGCTAATCTTCCCAGAAACATGTGCATGATAACTCTCTACTAAAAGGCAGAATTTCAACCTATTTTAATTTAAATTTCAATATATCACCTTAAATCAATAATCAGTTAAAGCATAGTGTCGTCTATCTTCTCCTAGGAAAAATGGATAATTTATAACATATTTATAAAAATTGGTGGAAAAACGATTAAAGGGGAACGAAATCCTCAGAATAAGTTATTTTTAAGCGATAGAGCATATCAAAAATAGTCCATATGCAAATTTTGGCAACTCTTCAACCTAGTTTATTTTTAAAAAAAATCAGAAAGAAACCTAAAATGGGGTATAAAACAAACGTTGTATCTCCAGTTTCTTAACGTGACGTGCAATTCTTCTGAATTTACGTCACGTTAAAACTGCTGAAGGTACACAGGGTGTTTTATACCACGCTTTCATGTTTCTTTTTATTTATTTTTTAAATAAACTAGGCTGAACATAGTTGCCAAAATTTTGATATGACCTGTTTTGGATATGCTCTATAGTTTAGAAATAACATTTTGTAAGGGTTTTAATCCCCTTTAAATTTTATTTTTTGGGTTTATATTTTTATTTTATTAATTATAATTTTTTTTTAAAAAAAATACCCTTTGTTCCTAGCTTTAAAAGAAGGGATTGGAGTCATATTAAACGCCTGTAGAGGTATTTTAAATCGCCATTTTATAACCAGAAGACATAAAAATACATAAGAAATTTCAAACAAAATATGTAGAATTTTAATAGATATAGACGAGTTGCCTGCAGTTGATGAAATTAAATTGTGTCATTGGAAAAATTCCTACACTTTCCGACAGGGATTGCACCCGCTATTAATTTTAAATTTGGTCGAAATTTATACACACAAAGTGTAACGGAACCAGGAGAGAACTTCCTGGGGTGAGGTAGTGGGTGCGATTTACATCCCCCCCAAGCATGTGCCGAGCCTAGTTTTACCTAATACAGAAAAGCGGTTTTAATACCAATTTTGACACTCCCTGTATAATACTCGTAATAGCTTCCAGTCCTCGCCACTTGGGTGCGCCTTCGTCGTTTTAGAGTAGAAAAAGTAATGGCAGCTAACTTGGCAACGTGAATTTGTCTTTCAGTCTTTCTCGATAATATTAAGTAATTTCACGTTAGAAAACAAATACGTAAACAGAGGTAAGCATATGTTGGTTTTGATAGTCCTCACTATCGCATCATTAAAGCCAATTTCGTTCCTGTAAGGTGTCATTATATATTTTCGTGCGTGGAAAAATAACCAGCTATGAGGCAATTGAGGGGTGCCTTTAGGAATTTTATTTTTTATTGACTACCACCTTTATCATAATTTTTGAATGTTTTAGCTTCCTGTGTAGGCCTACAGCTGCAATGGCAGAGATTGTTTATTTTATTTTCCTATAGCATATTGGCTCCTTATTAATTAATTTAAATTGTTAATGCCAGTAAGAGATTTTGTGTGCCCCACAACAAGGGTGTACTGAACTACTGGAATGTTAATCATAATTGAATAACATAATAGAATATCGTTAACTTGATTGTCTCGAAATATTATTAATTGAATTGATCAGTTTAAGGATTTTTTTGATTGACAACTAAAAGTGCAATTAAGGCTATGTAAGGTGAGAACCCAATAGTGGTAATTAGTATTAAAGTATTAACTGGCTGGAAATTCCCAACTTTGCTTGTCAACTTTAATTAATCATCCAACTTTGGACTGCTAAAAAAAGAAAAAAAAAATATGTTAGTCTATACACTAAAATAAATCATAAGGGGAGTTTATTCACCAATAATTTGTGATCAAAAATTACTGTGCATGTCACTTTTTAAAACTAGTAGTTGTGACCTTCTATGATTTAATGCATATTTAATGAGTACCTTAATTATCCTCTAGGGATCTTTTTGGAAAGAATTAAAATGAAATGAATGCTGGTCAACCAATTTTTCAGGTATTTTGAAATATATCCCAGCCATAAAAATGCAGCCTGAAGGCCAAAATTTCGAAGTCAACCTATTAATTTTCTCTAATGATACGTTATAAAGAGTGAAGACAAAGATAGAATTGGCGGTAATAGTAATCTAAACCCATAATTTTTTTAAAAAAAAATATAAAAAAAAAAAATAAACATAAAATATACGGATTGAGGGGTTACATGCCAAAATACTTTCAAGCCATACAGGTAAGGCTATATGTAGGCCTGAACTCTTGTAGTTCTTAGTTTAAGTTTCCTTGGTGTTTTTGCAGCCGTAAAATTTGGATAATTTGTATGCTCCTCATTGCATGTACAAAGATAATTCAAACGAGATTCGTGTACATTTTTATATAAAATAACTTGCTTGTGGAAATAATAACTCCTATATAACCTGTTAGCAAACATGTGATTCGGAATTAATTATAATTGACCAGTTTACAAGGATTCAGACTGGTATGTCACAATGTTAGTGTTGGTTGAGGCCATACCCTTTAAAAAAATACAATGTTTTGGCATGTTAAGCACACTGCATTACAGATTCCAAGAGAAAATTTAGCAATTAACATGTGATTAAAAAACAAGCATTTTATTTTCTAGCAACTATGTTTGCACTCAGTCAATGGTATTTTGTTCGATTGACCACATGGTTGCTGAAACGTTCTCTGCAAGACTTTCACAAAAATTTATACCACAAACAAAATTTATTTTCAATGGGAAAACATGCTAAGTGCAATTACACATTTTTATTAATTAAAGATCGCAGTTGGAAAATGTAAGCTTGGGCTTATTTAAAGGGCCCCATACACTACCACTTTTTTTGACACTCTTGGAGTGTCAAACTCCTGAGACCTTGGACTCACACTC
>JAQFYV010000558.1:0-10926 GCA_034695065.1 Choneiulus palmatus | reverse complement strand
TATGCATAACATAGTTGTGAAATTTTAGGAATACTATTTTTTTCACTTTACAATTGAAATAAAAATCTTTTTTGTCTAGAGTGGTGTTCCCCTTTAAGTCTCAAAAGACGTGGGAACATTCTCCTAACAGTGGGATTATTCCCTACCAAATGGCATTATATATACGCTGATTGTAGGGTTCTGAATTGAATTGAATTGAGTAAAGGGAAACTTTATATTAAACTTTCAATCACGTCATTATGATCTTTGCTAGCCCTAAAGTTGTGGGAAAATACACTTGACTGAACAGTGCCATACTGGCCACTAGTGGTGCATTGCGAGAAATTTTGAAACTATTTTTCATTTTTTACCACTAGTCTTTTTGGGTGCACTTTACTTTTAGGCAATACTAATGTGCCGGTCATATTAACATCATTTTCATAAATAATTTGCTTTTATACTGTGAATTTATTCAACGCATACGTTTTCTACGTATAATTAATGCATAACGATAAATTAAGTAAAACCAATAAGGCTAGTATATGTAGTAAAAAATGAAATTTGGTTATATGTTTGTTCGCCATGTACCACAAGTGGACAATATGGCGCTTTAATTTTGGTAATAACGTCTTCTTTCCTTGGTTTTATGAATAACTAGTCATAAAGTGAGACAATCCTTTCAATGAAACTTAATAGAATTATTTATTAAATAATATATTTTATATATTTAAATTTTAATTAGCAATATCCTTTTTAGATGCTACGACCAGAGGAAGTGGAAATTCTGGTCTGTGGGACCCCAAATTTGGATTTGGAAGAATTAAAAAAAGTTACAGTTTACGAAGGATGTACCCAAAATGACGAAATTATCAGGTAGGCCCTAACTAACAATATGCAATACAACATATGCTTATTTGCTTAAAATTTTGTTTTAAAATTTGCAAGAGATTTCTGGGACGTCATTGAAAACTTTTCGCTTGAAAATCAGAAGAAATTGCTTTTATTTACCACTGGAACCGATCGGATTCCTGTAGGCGGTGTAGCAGAGATGACATTCAAAATCACATTGGCCATGGGACGAACGGACATGTAAGCAGAAAACTGCCAATTTTCACATTATTGTAATGAAAGATTGACAATTTTCACAATTTAATGTTTAACTTGATTTCCCAGGTCTAAAAAACAATTGATAACAATTCTGATATTCAAATGTTAAAAAAAGTTTGCAAATGCTTCGAAATGGCATTAATTGTCCAACATTTGGAAACTGATTAATAGTATAGAAACTGCTAACAATTGGCATCAATTGATATTTTTGTTGAAAATTAATACAGTAGGCTAAAAGGCATACTATTTTTTTTTGGACAGAAATCATAAATTTCACTACAATATATTCAGTGAAAACATTCATTTCCAGTATAAGGGGGATAGTGACTATGTCAATGTTCCATAGAAAAGTTATTGCACTTTATTTCAGCAACCAAAGGGCCCTCAATAACAAAAATATCAATTGAAGAGAATACTAATGTCTAGATAGTGCAAAAGCCCTTTTCCCAAAAATCTGCACCAATAAATAATCATTAAAATAAGATTTAACCCATGTAAAAAATGTCTGCAGAATACTGCCGCTAACAAATTTTCTGCATTACTGCCAAATTTTCTGCAGTAATGTACACAGTAATATTTGTGCAGATATTTTCTTCAGAATTTTTCTTCACAAAAATTTTAGTGAAGAATTTAATCATGCCAATAATTAATTAATTAATTAGAACTTTAAAATGCCATCAGCTCAACAAATGCTGCAATCAGCTCGTGCAGTTGTGGAGAAAATTGTTTTCTTATTAAGATCTAGCATCATTAAAATACCAACATGTTTTTTGTTCCTCAAAGCAAAAGTTAGATTGTCAAAGGTTTTAGTTGGGCATATATGGTATAAGGGTTGAAAACATTGTTAGGTGTATGATTGAGGACTTACGAAAAGATAATGAGTGTAAGTATTTTAAGGACTAATTGATGTCAGTAATCAAAGAATGCAGGTCTATGTGTACAATGTTACAAATGTGTTAATTACCATAAGTGAAATTATTGTTATGTTAATCCCCAAAATTGGCAACGGTATAGGTTACTTAAGCGTCCAAAAATTCGCTTCGCAAGTGTTGCAAGGGCATTTTTTGCATCAGTCAAATCATACCAAGTCTACCAGTTGTACCCATTTAGCATTGTTAGTAATTATTTTGAAACAATAATTTATTGTTATGTTATCATTTTGAACAGGCTTCCAGTGTCACATACGTGTTTCAATCAATTGGTCTTACCAAAATACGAAACAAAAGATATTCTCCGAGACAAGCTACTTGTTGCCATAAATTATGCCGAGGGGTTTGGACTGGAATGAACTAACAACCTACACCTATAAAACTAAAGAATTTTTTGCACCTGAATGCAATGTAATATTATGATGACCATGGAAGAAGACAGTTTATCACGTGACACGATCAAAAATGACGTCGCCATCTTGAAATGGTGGAAAGCAAGCAAGCAATACAGAGCATTGAAACGAAGGGAGTTTTGTTTGCTATTGTTATTTTTTTTAATAATATTAATTTAATGGTGCAAATAATTGCAGTTATACCTTTGTCAGACGCTATAATTTCATTAAGAGTTGGATCACTTTAAAGTCGAAAAACATCGAAATCAGGGTCAAAGTAAGCCAATGTTACTGTACTTCCACTAATTTTCACCAGTAAAATTTTATTTTCACAATACATGTAATTGAAATGTTTCGCACCCACAAATTAGAAATATCTAATGAATTACTTACATTTAGTTGAGAGCTCTTCATTACATTCAGCATTTGAATGCTGATGTTTTATCCTATTTCAAAATGGTGCCGGGATGATGATGCAGCAACACGTCATGCTTTATTCCTCCATTGGATTTACATATGAACGAGTACAATTTTAACCTAAAAAAAGAAATAAAAATGCAAGTAAAAAAATGCAAGTGATACTTGTTGCCTGTTTACATCTATGAAAAACTGAATTCAATCTTGTATTTTTAAAGCTACAATTTGACAAAAAATAAATATTTTCCCCAGAAAAATGTCTAAGGCAATTTTTGCATGTGTTCATCTAACGCAATGTGTATCTTAGCTATATCGTAAAAAAGCACGCTTTGCATGCTACAACAACACTAGGAGGAAGTTCACGCAGAATCCATCTGAAAGACCCCAAAAAGTCTGTAAATCTACTATAGATTCGACACCATAAAGCACGAAAGCGAGGAAAATATATGAGAAAAGCGTATTCGCTTGTGTTCTGTATTGACGCTTGTACTATGACGTCATCAACTGGCAGTCGGATCAGTAAGTACTAATCTCTGCGGTTGAATATTTATATGCACCCTATATGAAAATGAATACCGATCTGTTGTGGTCGAGTGGTTAGCACTCCTGCCTGGCACTCGGGAGACAAGGGTTCAATTCCCAGGTCGCCTGCCTCAATTGTGGTACTCGTGTTTCCATAGTCATTCCAGGCGAATGCCGGGGCAGTACCACTAAAAGTTGGCCACGACTGTATTCCTCTTCCCCATCCCTGCCACTTCATCGTTTATGACATGGGCCGTGCCGACAGTACGGGTATATATGAAAATGAATGGCAAAGGCTTTGCCTCATTGACACCCCGTTCTCGTCAGATCACTGAAGTTAAGAGGAATTAGGCTCTGTCAGTACCTGTATGGGTGACCATTTGGATCTACAGGGTGCTGTTGTCCTACCTTCCACCGGCAGTGAAAGGGCTCCCTGCACGCCGGTCCCTAGCCCAGAATAATGATGGGGTTGGGAAAAGACTTGGCAATCTATCCCGAAAACCTCTTGCCCTGAGTATCCACTGTCCCCGTGGATCGCCCAGGGTTGGTATCGACTGAAGGGCATATACAACAGATACGAAAATGAAATGTTCAACATTATTTTCGAGGTGGAGACAATGCATTCATAGTGTTGGGAACTTTTAACAACGTTCATTTTCATGTCTGTATAATGCAGACTTCAAGTTTTTGAATTCTCACAATAATAAAATTATTATTGGTCAAACTAATTGTATTTTACCGACCAACAACAAATTGGACGAGAAGTTAAACTGGAAATACAACACGAAAAGTATTAACGATTTAATAATATCTAATTATATCAATAAAATGTCACAAAATTTTGCTGATAAAAATCATGTTAGATGATGCATTAAAAAAATGATAATATGCAAACGACACGAAAGTATATAAATAAATGCATAATACATTAAAACATTTTGAACTTATTACTAGTAACTTTACACTGGAAACACTGCAAATGTAGATTTAAAGAAAAATACAAACAATTTCTATCCCATTAGGATTAAAACTGAATACAATGACAGCTGAGAAAGTTGTTGAATCCTACGGGCAGTCCCTATATAAATATTTTCTAACATTTGTTCGAATGAATAAGTCTGCACCAAAAGTATTCACAGGTATTTTAAAAATATATTTTGTCAAATGCAAAAATTGTCACTAATGTCACCTACAAATATTTGGATGATGTGCTTATATTTTACAAATACTGATTTTTCTAATATTTGTTTCGGTGCAATAAAACTGTTAAAAACACTGGTTTTTGTAATAAAAACCCCAATTCTTCTTTAATATTGAATAAATGCTAACAGAAGATTGTCAGGTTCAATTAAAGGTGAATGGTACCCTAAAAGTAAGTTAATTCTAAATGATAAGAGCATGTCAAAAATAGTGCATGTCCAAATTTTGGCAACTATGTTCAGCCTAGTTTTTTTTCTTAAATAATAAGAAGACAACCAAGAAATTTATTTATGACAGTCCCTATAACCGTATTATGTCGCTTCTTGGCAACGCCAAGAAGGATTGCGGAATCGACTAACGTCACAATACGACTTACAGGGATTATCATAAATCACTTTCATGTTTTTCTTCATATCATATAAAAAAACTAGACCGCACATAGTTGCCATAATTTGGATATGCACTATTTCTGGACATGTTCTATCGTTTAGAAATAACTTATTTTTAGGGTACCGTTCCCCATTAAAATTTTAATACAATATGCACTAGATACGCATCAAAACTGTCTAAAGGAAATGCCTAGCTTAATTCATTAGTCATCAATATCAATAATTTCCACTTTCGGAACCTTCAATAATTCATTAGCAGGGACCGCCATACTGGTTTCTCTCGCTTCGATTTCTTGAACTGGTTCCTTTTTCATGCTAGATGGATTTCCATGTTTAAAAACATTTTCGTTTGCATTATTTTCTCTAGCCACAATCTCTGTATTCTGTTCATTCTCTTTGTTCATCGATTTACGGTCATTTTCCATCGTCACGGGCAAATCGTTCTCCGATTCTTGACTGCTACTCGTTCCAACGGCTAACGTTGTATTCAAAATCGGCGTTCTGAGCAGACATTGTGGGAAATACTCGAAGGTGCTCTGAATCCAGATGCAACAGACTTCTTTCGTTACCTTAAACACATTATTTGAATATGATGCATATTTCACATAACACTTCTTTTAAAGGGGAAGGCCAACCTAAAAAAACGTATGCCTTTCAAGAGTACACATTAAGCAAATACTACTCCAAAAATTTCACAACTAAATTACGCTTAGTTATTTAATAATAAAGTAAAGAAAAATAATTAAGGGGTGATTATAGCCATCTTAATTTCCAATTGGAAAGTTTTTGCAGCCAATTTTGGCAACCAAATCGCCTACAAACATGGCAAAAACACCAAATTGAAGTGAATGCTAATCCCCAGAACACCAAGCCCTTTTTACAAAATTTTGCTGCAGTGATTATATAAAAATTAAAATAAGATCGAAATTTTAGGACTTTTTTCTGGCCTCTCGGTAAATGTAGTTTTTTTTAAATCTTGGTTTTCTTCCTCAATTTTGATTTTTACATGTTTTTAAGCAAATTCTCTAAGAAAAACAAAAAAGTTTTGCAAAATTCACGCATTTCCGCCAAAAAATGGCATGAGCTGTACTACTATCAATGAATATATAAATCCAAGATGCCGCTTATAATCACCCCTCAATGGCATAAATACCATTTTGACATGTTAATGACGTCGCATGGCCACAATTTGCAATGCACGTGCAAATCCAGAACACCAAATGTAACTTGCACGTGCAACTGTACCCTATTTTGAACTAAAATGACGCGAGTAGAGCAAATCCTGCTCGAATTAATTGGCAAATGACGTCAGCAACACTTCATTTCATATTTTAATTATTCCTAAAACAACTACGCATAACAAAAGGGAAGTTTTAGGATTAGTATTTTCTTAAGGTAAACCCTTGAAGGAGAAATACTTTATTCTAGGGTGGTCTTATTCTTTAACTTTTTTTTTGACATTGAAATGCATCGTGAACTGAACCGAAAATATACTTACTTGGGCGAAACATTCCTGTAGCTGTTGTCCAAATTTTTGGTGCAAATCGTCCGCGCCGAAACGGCGCACAGCCGCCCGCAGCTTCTTAAAAAGTTTGTCCAAAGGGTTGAGAAATGGAGAGGAAGAAGGTAGCAAAACGTGTTCGTGACCCTTGTGATGAAGCCACTGCTTCACTTTTTCTGCTCGATGCAGGGTAGTGTTGGACATCACAAATGCGTGCCGCACCGCAGGCAAAAGTAGCTGAACCTGCTCGAGAAATACCAAGAAATTCTCGCCGTTGAATGCCTTCTTCTGGTAAACCTTTCGCAAAAGCCCTTTTTCGACGTTGACGGCCGCCAAGACGTAGTATTCCGTTAATTCCGGTGGCGCGGATTCGCCCTTGGATTTTATCCCGATCGTGCACTCGTCCACGAACACGAAAGGTGTTCTTCGCGTACGCAATTCGGTCATGTTGACCGCATGTTCGTAGCGAGCTTCGATGTTGGACAGAGAGTTTTGGGCAACAGGAGGCATCGGATCGTCGGGTAAGGAACGACGCAAACCGATCTGATATTTCTTCAAAAATCGGCTAATGTAAGGCTTGGATATAGATAGGTTGTACTCTTTCTTGACGTGCTGCTGGATCTGCGCTCGGGTGATTTTCGTATTATTGCAAATGATTACGAGTTGTTTTTCCTGCTCTGCATTAAGACTTTGGTAGTTCTGAGGCAATGGCCGTCGTGTCGTGAGATTATGTTTTAATAAAAGTTTTCTAATAGCCAGAATGGACTTTGAAATGCCAAATTTCTTCTTGATGTAACTCTGAATCTGAGCCTGAGTGATAGTAGCTTTGCTACGGATCATTTGCATGAGCCTTGCCTCGCTCTTGGCATCGAGTTTGTGCATTTTTTGGTTTTTAGATTTAGTGACAGTGTCGCCATTAAGACGATTTACGTATTCTCTGACTTTGCTCACAGGCAGATTCAACTGCAGTCCGATTTCGTCGGGGGTCATCTTTTTGTCGGCGTACAAATCCAGAACTCTCTTCTGATTCGCTTCCGTCAGTCGGGAATAACTCATCTTGATAATTTTCGTTCCTGGAGATGCCGAGGTTCCATTTATCCCTCGCTCTGAAACAATGGCAAATCCATAGGTTCAAGAGATATGTTCAAGATCAGGGTTCATACTAAATTTTGTAATTGGGGTTCGCTGATTTCCCATGACTTTCTCTAACCATAAGCTAAATTTTCCCTGAACTTCCCTGGCAATAATCTCAACTTTCCCTGAATTTCCTGGCCATGAGCTAAATTTCCACCCACTTTCTAAGATCAAAATTAAAATTTTCCCTAACCATAAGCGCAACTTTACCTGATCATATGCTAAATTTCCCTTGACTTTCCAAGACCAAAATCAAAATCTTCCCTGGCAATAAGATCACCTTCCCCCGACTTTCTCAGACCATTACCTAAATCTTTCCTGACCAAAGTTTACCTTTTCCCTGACCATAAGTTCAACCAACCCTGATTTTCTCTGACCAAAAGCTAAATTTCCCCTGTCTTTCAAAGACCAAAATTTAAATTCTCCCTAACAATAAGCTCAACTTTCCCTGACTTTCTCAGACCATAATCTAAATCGTCTCTGACTTTTCCTGACAAACGTTTACCTTTTCCCTGACCAAAATTAAAATATTCTCTGACCATAAGCTCAACTTTCCCTTACCAAAATAACAAGTTTTATATCACCAAAATTTAATTTTCCTGCCATTTAAATGAATCATGAACTTTAAACGAAATTAAATGACAACTGAATGAAATATTACATCCCTGGAAAGTGAACACAAGGTACTGCACAAGGATATTGTATTACATTTTACATGGCATACAAGTTGACTTATTAAATTTCCCTGACTTTCCCAGTATGAACCCTGCAGGATAAGCAAACGTTTGGTTTAACAACAAAAGCCTACGTTCTGAGGATGTGGAAGCATCTGTGATGGCTGCAGTTGTGGCAATACCAGTTACAGAATAGAGGCTAGTTGAAGCTGACGACGGTCCTGCTACACTTGTAGAAACAGGATCGGCTGTTGTAAATGTCAATGTGTTAGGAAGCAAGGGAAGCTGAAAATATTGTGAACATAAAAAAAATCATTGACAAAATAATAATGAGAAAATAAAAAGTCGAAAGGGGAACACAACCCTTACAAAAAGTATATTCCAAAGAATAGGACATGCCGGTATAAAAAACGCACTTACATAAAAAATAATTGGATATATGTTTGAATTATTTTTTAAATAAAAACAAATTTGAAAAGATGAGACATGAAATTCACGAAACACGGCATTGATGCCAAATGATAGCCATTTTTGTTTTATCGTTGGTAATACATTTTGAATTAGTACCCTAACATTTCATATCAAATGTTAATGAGTTTCGTTCCCCTTTAAATGAAACTGAAACAAGCACTGACTTGAACACCGGTGACTTTAGCATCGGAAATCGATGTTTTTTTGAGTTTATTCTTCTTTTTCAAGGTGGCCAATCTTTTTGCTGGAGCGGGCACCGAAGTGAAGCTGAGATTTCTATCCAGGAAATTAATGACCCTTTCATTGGATATGTTTACGATCGCACTGATTTCTTGAGTGGACATTAATTTATTATAACGTAAATCAAGAATCTGTTTCTTTTTCGAAAACGTTAGCTGAACAAAATTTTTTTTGTCCGCAGGCCGTGCATTTGCCTCTGAAATTGATATTACAGTCGTATTATTAACAGCGTAAAGTCTCACTGAAACTTCAAAGACACGACCATTATTTGCTTACTTATTGGTAATTTAATCAAGCCGGCAATCATCTCGTTCATTTCGCTGGGTAATACGGCATCTTCTGCGGTCACTGTTGCATTGTTTGTATGTGACGTTAGGGGAAGCGACTGCCCGAACGAAGTGGCCAAATAAACAGAATTTCACATAAGACTACGATTACTTCAAAACTCGTGCATCTTTCGTGCAATGCTTTCACAGGGTTCATACTGAATTTTATTATTGGGCTTACCTGACTCCCTGATCAAAATTAAAATTTTCTCTGACATTTCTTTGACTTTCCCTAACCAAAATAACAAATTTTACCTGACCAGAATTAAATTTTCTTAACATTATGATATTTAATGAAATAGAATGAAATATTACATTTTTGGAAAGCGAACACAAAGTACGACACATTAATACTGGATTAAATTTTATATGACATAAAAATTGACTTACTGTAAAATCTTGAATAAACCCCGAGGCTCGAATGACACCCGGAGGTTCGAATAAACCCTGGGGATGGGAAGATTTTCACAATAAACCCCGGGCTCGAATAAATCCCTGGGCTCAAATAAACCCCAAGATTACGTGGCGAAGCAATTTAATGTTATGGCTTCTCTCCCTGCACACAGTACAGTTCAGTGGAGGGAGAGAGCGAAAAAGAATGAAAAATGAAAAAGAATTAAAATTTTAAACATTTTCCATCCATCTTTAGAAAGTTTTATAAATCGTCCGTTTTTCTTAGGACAAAAAGAAATATGGTATGTTTCAGCTGATTACATTCTCTACATTTTAGTAATTTTATATATTTTTCCTAAATTTAGGTTGTTGTAATATTTAAAATGTGTATTTCATCAACCAAAATTTATAAAAAATATATATAAAATTGATAAAATGTAGAGAATTTCATCAGCTAAAACGTATATACTGTATTTTTTTCGTCCTACGAAAAAAGGACGATTTATAACAATTTTTTTAAAGATGGATGGAAAATGTTTAAAATTTCATTCGTCTTCGCTTTAATTTTTTTATTTTATTAATTGCAATTGAAAAAATACCCTTTGGGCTTAGCTCCTAAAATTCTAAAAATTTCGGCATTTTCATGTCCTTTGGATAAAAAAGTAATCTACCTCTAAATGGCGCTAAAAATCACTATGGAGATAAACATTACGGCTCTGTACTAAAGTCCCCTCTTAAAATAAACCCCCGGTGTAACACCCATGGAAACAAATAAACCCCTGGGGGGTTTATTCGAGATTTTTAGGGTATTAAATTTCCCTTGATTTTCCGTTCTATTTCGAGAATTTCCCTGACTTTTCTTTATCAAATTCCCCTTACCGGACTTTTCAGATCAGTATGAACCTTGTTTCAAAACTGAATACTGCACTGGCCTTACCTTTATTGTAGATTGCTGCATTGTATTGCAGGCAATACCGAGCTCTTCCGGAAGCTCTAAACCTAACTGGATGGCAGATACTCCCTCTGGTCTAGCATTATCCGATACTGAATTGTGACGGCTCGCAGGCTTGTCAATTCCAATGTTTAAGTGATAACAATTTTCGTTGCTGACCCTATCGAGTTCTGCAGTCTCTAATCAGATAACTTGGAAATTCTTGGCCATGTCCATGAATCCTTTTACATTTTGTTCATCTATATTTACAGTTCCTTCATAAATGAACTGGATGACCAATCTCAATTGCGAGCTGCAAAA
>JAQFYV010000557.1:0-10929 GCA_034695065.1 Choneiulus palmatus | reverse complement strand
CCCAGCAACGTTACTGTATATAACTGAGCAGTTATATAAAAATTATTCAAATAAAAAATAATTAAAGGCCGAAATACCATTGATATATTGATATGTCAATGATGTCACAGTCACAATTATCAATGCACATGCAAATCCAGAACACAAAATGTAATTTTCACGTGTAATTCACCTTAATTTAGAACAAAATCAGGTGGATAGATGCGTGTTCGTTTGAATGAAAAGCGCTATGACGTCAGCAAAAGAGTTTCATTTCAAATTTAATTTAATTTTGTATTAAATAATTACCTATAACATATTTTAGGATTAGTATTTTTTTAATCTATACGCATGAAAGAAAAATACTTTTTTTGTATATAGGGAGGTCTTCCCCTCTAAGTACATGCGTAAAAGGAACCTTTGGAGATAAATTTTCATGCATTCAATCACTATGTCAAACTTTCAATTAAAATACTAAAAAATATAATTTATTTAAAATAAAAATACCGGAAGAGTTTTAATTTGTGTACATAAAATAAAAATAATAATCATTTCATACATAGATTGAGCAAAAAATAATTCTTAATTAAAGAAGAAGAAAAAACTTAACTTTGAAATGACAAGAAGAGTTATATTTGATAACACGAGAGTAAAATGTTCTAAACGTTCAATTGTTGGTTCATCTCATGTACAGATTAGGCAAGGTACCAAATATAAACAACAGAATTCAGTTGAGCAAAACAATTCCTCCTCTCCCCGAATAAATTACAAGTTACAATAAAAATGCACGGGAAGACTATAACTCTGCCATTTTGTCATAGTGTATCCCGATGTGCTAAAAATTTACTTTAATGTCTTTCTTTTTGATTTCCCAGAAGACGCTGCAACTTAGAAGTTGGGAGGAAAGTCATTGTAAAAGTGCTCGTGATTGGGATGAAAACGAAAGAATTGTTTCTTTGTGTCACAGAGCAAATATTTCATTTCTACTTTATTAAATTATTTAAAACATCCCCACAGTCCAAGCCACGCTTATAATTAGCACACCAACATTACCTCGTAACCTCATTGCAGACTGCTACTATAAGTTAAGCCTTGCCAATTGAAGTACAATACATTAATAGAAAATAAAAACTACAGGAAATTTACGATCGGGAGAGTTATAAAAGAAAAGAATGACATGCCAAAAAAGTAGTTATGATGACACTGCAGGATCATTTACATTTCCCAGATAAACAGGTATAAAGCATGCGAAATACTCTGTATTTATTTGAATAAATGCCTCTATCCTATACTTCTAATTTCGTATTTACAAAAAAATCAGGATTTAATAGTTCTTTAATTTTATACGTTTGTAAATAGCTACGTCATGATAAGTTATTGGTCAATTCACCATCCCAGTTATCGTTACGTCACTTGTAGTAAAACATACACACTCGAAGAACAAAAGGTGCCAATTTTGTAGCACATTAGGCCCCTTTAGATTATTTTCTGCTTTAATGTGAAATGTGGATCTTCTGGACCAATTTATAAAATAAATTCTAATTTGGCAATTTGTTGCCTATAATTTGTCTGCATTTCGTTTATTGTTTCTATTTATATAATATATAATATAAATACATCCAAAAAGTCCACATTGTCCACATGTTACAAATTGGCACCTTTTGTCACTGAGAGTGAAAAGTGCTCAATGATAAAGGATTGTTTGCAATTTTAATAATGATTCCCATGCATGTACTAAGGTCACATGTATAGCCTATTTAACTTTTTTAACTGTTCAAGCAATTTTTAATTCTAAGCTTAATATTTTCTATTAGATTCAAATTTCAAAAGGCACAAACTTTAAACTTATAGGGTCAAACATGTATGATGTCATGTCCTTTTTTTACAATTAGCAGCATACGATAAGTCGATCCCTTTTACAACAAAATAATATTTGGAACAAATGTTCAAAATAACTTGCAAATCTAATTCCAGTGTCAACGAAAATATTCTCAAGTAAATCCACAAGGTGGTTACAAGCATGCATGTATTGGTGATGGTTAACGTTAAAGATGAAAAAGTTCAATTTTAAAATGCAATAAACACATTTAATGGCATAATGTGACTTTTCAATGACCAATTTCCTTAAATTATACCAAGTGTTTCCGTAAGTGAGGCAGGTATGGTGTCTATCCGTGGTATAATGCGGAATAAACCGGAAATTTTATTTGTTTTAAAACATTTTCCTTTTCACAATCATGATCGTCATTAAATGGAAATCAAAACGGCCATCACATATTAGGACAAGTGATAGCTAAAATATTTGACCCATAAGTCACACGTTATCCACAAATCCAAAGCTTCCAATTCTCCAATTGTTAAGAAAAAACAAATTAAATACAAATCATAGTATAGGGTATATATAAAAGACTATATAGTGTAAAAGCATAAACTATATATACAGCATATATTTCTAGGATCTTCACACAACATTCGCAATACCGGAATTCCCTTTTATCACATATACGAGCTATTTAAAAGCCCATTTTGTGCTGCAATTGGCACATGAAGGCAATCAAATGCAGCAAATCCCAGTCGTGTATTTACCAAAATGCCACGCCAATTCTCATAAATTGCCTTTCATGTATAACAAGAAGGTTGGCCACCCTCTACACAATATGGTCATTCGTTTAAAATGGATATGGAGGAAAGCATTTCATACATTCCATCCATATTTGATATTTATAGCTTTTAAACAATTGAATGAATATAGCCCCCGATTCTTTTACTACCGTCCTATTTCACTATAATCTCTTAAAATATTATCATCATTATTGAATGGAGACCCTGTCAAAAACGACAAGCCTAACCGTATGAGACTGCCCCAATTTCCATTATTTCGATAATGGAATACTTTACAAACAGACAAGATAGAAAACAGAGCTTCAGCGATAAAAATTCAATGGACATGCAGTTCTCAGTGAATAAACAATCCAAAATCGTCAGGATCCCTCTAGAGAGCGAGTAAGAAAAGTGGACAGAGGGAATTTAACGCATCGCTACCAGAAAACATTGTAATAAAAAAGATATATAGGACAAACATAATACACGGGAAGTTGTGCATGTCCAGTAAACTAAAACTGCTTCATTTGACTCCCAGATTATGAAAAAGAAATGTTTAGGCCTACTGAAATCATGCTAAATATCAAGATGCATACACAGTGTTCATAGAAGTACCTACACTTTGTATACCTACACATTTGTACTTTTACCTTCCCTCACACCATATGTTTTGCAACCTAACAAAATGCACCTTTTCCACTTTTGCAACGCATGATTAAAAATGGCTTTTAGCAAAATGTATAAGCGTTTAAATACAACATTTCTGACTACATTTTTACATGTCCTTTTTTTAAGTAAATACATGTATATACAGAGGTATTAATCTAAATTACCTATATATAGGGGGTGGGAGGACATAAATTTTTTTTTGTACATATAATTAAGGAGTAGTGGCAGGGTGAATTCAGATATAATGTAGTATTCTAATAGATAGGGGTTGATGTCATAACACTGGCTGTTTTGCAGTATATGCAATAAATTAATGGTATTAAGGGTGTTCACTGTTGATTTATTCTTGTCTAATTGTATTCATGCAATTCAACTAATTACCCTACAGTCAGCAATTAAATGCCATTTGGTAGGGGAGTAATCTCACTATCAGGATAACTATCCTATTTAATGCGAGAATTAATGTGAGAGTGCGGTCGTGGCCGACTTTTAGTGGAACTGCCTCAGCATTCGCCTGGAGGAACTCTTGGAAACCACGAAAACCAAAGTCAAGACAGCCGATCTGGGAATTGAACACAGGTCTTCCGAATGCCAGTCTGGTGTCTTACCAACTATAGCCTAGCCTAGAAAGCTTGTAAGAAGCTTTCATATTCTACTTATTATTATTAATTTAATAATTAAGTATTCGATATTTACTACCCTTGCAATTTGTTTGAGTATAGCTGAGTTTGGCGAGTCATATAGTATAGTACTTGTATTGTAGTTGATGGCTATGTACCTGTTCTCAAAAGGGATATATACTTTCGTGACCCTGCGCTTTCTCATGCGTCATGATGTTTAAGAACAAATCTCTTAAAAAGTTAGCAATGCAGCAATGAGCTTTTATGTATTAACATAATCTACGAGTATATAATAGTATGTCTGAATTGCTGCTGACTCAGACATGCTGTTTAATAAAACAAGCCACTATATAAAAATAGCTATGATGGGTCTCAGTGAATATTCCTAGTATACTTCCGGCTCAAACACTTGTTTCAATGCCTTGCTGCTTTAGAAAAATGCAAAGTCCTCATGCAAATGCATCCATGGTATATGGCCAGATAAGGGACTGTCAAACTCTGCACTTTTAAGTCCGGTCCATTCCCTATGTTCATGTTTGGGTTTTGATAGCATCGTCAGAGCTCACTTAAGTCCCCACATTCCCTCTGCCACGGTATCCCCCTCAACAGCGGAACTCCATTATCAGTGAATGCACATCAAAGCGACACATACATTGCACTGGGAAGTTTTTGGGGGGGATGGACACCCTTGTCTACAGGCATCTCCCCTGAACGTCCAGAAGACATTGTACGGTGTGGAGTCACCGCACGTGCCAAGGAAGACAAGTCCATGCGGGACTTTGGTGATTTATCACTAGCAAGCCTTATCTCTACTGAAGGGAGCTCCACATTTCTACCACTAAAGCGGAAGCACTTGGCGTAATCCCACAATCCCTCTTTTTCCCTGCATACGCATGCATATACCATGCATTCTCAAATCTCTCTTTCTCTTGGTAATATTGGTAGTGAGAAGAGAAAAGAAATTTTTTTCTTATATGGCCTGATTCATGCAGTGACATTTTATTCTATGTGGTTTTCTTGGGAATTCCGTCTTTTAAAGGCATAAAATTATTTGCATTTACCTTTCAATTGTATCTTCTTGATGTCTATGTGTTCCGAGTTCTTATCCTAACCTTTAATGCTACAGGAGTGTCAAACACCCACGTGAAAGTCACTGGAGTGGCCCTTGCCATATTTAATAATGTATCCATACTTAACATTAAACAACTAAGTATGCCTCTAAGCATTATTTTCAACTAAATAATGGAGCCAAATGAGCCCTTCTGCTGTAGGCGCTTATCAATTTCAAAGAATTGTGTTTTAAGGGCAATGTTAACTATAGGGCCTAATTAACGCAATCGTTATAGTTTGTAATTAAAGAGCAAAAAATCAACGCATGTTCAAGAGTGTATCAAAACTTTAGTAATTCTCTAGAGTTCAATATTGTTCAAAATGTTGTTTTTCCGTTCCATGCTATAGAAGCCTTTCAGCTACATCCGCAATTATTTTACAATTATGCTATACCCAAATTACAATTTTGCAAAGAATTCAAAAATGCAGCTTAATTCTCCTCGGGCCTCAATTTTGTCAAATATGGTTCAAAACCAAATCAACTTTGTTGTTTAATTTGCTTGAAGAATAAACAAGGCCACAGGCATCTACACGGTATACAAACTTGTATACGAAATTGTTATTCTTAGCCATTCTCTTTTCATATCTGCAAATAATCATCGCTTTAATTACTATTCTACCCCATTAATATAAGGAATAAGAGCCAAAACATCAGCCATTTGATTGCTTGCGGTTATCTCTGAATCTTTAGTCTATGCATAAGGCCGCCATTATTCCAGTCTGCATCGCTAAACAGATGGAAATTAAGATGGAAATGATAAAAAAACGCCCATGCAATATTGTCATCGGTTTCTTTTATGCAAAATCTGGCCAAATTTAATGACATCTGAATAGAAAGGTACAATAAGTAAATGGCATTTTTAACTAAACAAAACCTAACGTGAAATGGATTAATTTTAATGCATGATTAGGTCTAATATAAGCAATGACACATAGTTTCGCACACTTACGAGCGTAAATGGGAAGACCACCCAAAAAACAAATGTTTTTCTTTCAAGAGTATACCTTTCCCAAAAGTTCACAACTATATATGTTATACTTAGTTTTTTTAATAATAAATCAAAGAAAAAAATAAGTAATTAATGCCCGAAATACCATTGACATGTAAAAGACATCGCTGAACCACTTTTTCAATGCACGTGCAAATTAAGGAACACCAAGTGTAATTTGTACGTGCAATACAGCACATTCTGGGACAAAATCACGTGAGTACATTCTTCTTTTCTCGAATGAAAGGGACGATGACATCAGCAATTAACAGTCTCATTTCGAATATATTAAAAAAAAAATGCATGATGTCCAGGGGATGTCCAGGGGATGTCCACACTAAAAAAAATATTTCTAAACGATAGAACATATCGGAAATAGTGCAAATCAAAGTTTTGGCAACTATGTTCAGTAACATTAAAAGAAACATAAAAATGGATTTACAATTTTCAACAAAAAGAAACTAGACAGAGCATAGTTTCCGAAACTTGCATATATGCACTATTTTAATATGCTCTATCGCTAAAAAATGACGTTTTTTGGGTGAACTTTCCCTTTAAATCCAGCTAAGGTGGCTGACGTATACTTGCAAATTCATGCAGTCTTCAGGATTCAGTGTTCTAGATTTGCACTAGTACCAAGATCTAACAAATCCATCTGACCATATTCTCTCTCGATCAACTGGCAACTAATTCAGAAAAGGTCTTAAATAAATTGCATTTGATTTGGCAAGATTTGACTAAATCTCACTTGTTTTGCAGGCATTAAAGCAGATAGGCTTAGTAGGTTTTCGTCATATACGAGGTATAACAAAATTTGCTCATTTAATATTCATGGTGATTTTTTAACGGGAATTAAGAGTGCCGTGTTTTAGGTTGAGACAAAGTATATAATAAAACAATTTTCATAAATTATTTTTTACATGTTTCAGGTACTGGTATATATTTAAATTGTTTTACTATAGATAAATGCTTTGATTTCTAAAGTTTGAACACCAGCTAAATTACTGAAGTTTTCTTTGAGAAATCGCGAGTAACACGATATTTAATTCTACTGATTTCAAGTCCAATTACCATTTTTTTTTCTCTTTCCTGCGATATCCGTGGACAGAAAAGCAAATCAGTATCATGAATTTTTTTTTCTCTATGAGAATTTCCATCAACAAGACCTGGTAAAAATGAATGTATGTGTCTTATATTTGTGCAAGTGGCCTTTCGACTCAATCAATTCTTTGTCTTCCTTTATGTGTCTCATGGGTGCCATTGGGAAGCATGGGATGGATTATAAGAGATGCAGTAGTGTGGAGGTGGGGGGTCAGTATAGCATATACCATCGTAGGATGCATGAGAAAAATAGAATCAAATGCCAAAGGGATATTTGTGATAACACGCACATGGAAATTCCGAGATATTTATCTACATTTTTCCACTCAATCCTTTGATCCTCACCTGCACGGTCACAACCTGTTTACTAAGACAACGGATAATACCAGAGTGGTCAGAAAACATGAAACGAGAGACCTGCATGCATGGTCAACATTGTGCTACAAAGAAAATTCAATAGTCTTTTTTATCCTTTGCTTCCTCGAGAAGATTGTTTTAACCAATGGGTCAACGACGAGAATGGTTGAAAAATCAATTAATGGCAACAGCTAAGACGTGTTTCTGATAAAATATCCAAAAGAGAGAACATAAACCTATTCTACATTCAGAAAAAGAACCCTGTTCTAAAGGGAATTGCGTAATTAACATAATTTCATTTAGTAAATTACATAACAAATCATTTGCTAAAGCAGATGTTCTCTCCAAATCTGGACAGACATGTTTCTTGATGTTGACCTTTTTTTAAAAAAGTACCTATTTTGCTTAAAAGAAACTATAAACATGCCTTTGTATTTTTCTAAATATTAAATTAGATCAGAATAGCATTTTAACATTGAATTTTACCATCATAACCATCAAGTTTTTTAAATCTTCAAGAATATAGGCATAACCTCTTAACCATTAGCTAACAAGCATACAAAGTTTCAATCGTGAACATTTTAATCCAATTTTGAACTGATGTGTTATCAAATGTTGAGCACATTTAATGTATAATTTCAGCATTAAGGGTCTTCTCATAATTTGTCAAAATTTGACATAAGTTCGACAAAAGTTGACAAAATTTCTTTGCTATAGGCCTATACATAGTGATACAAGTATTAATTTTAGTTAACAAGAGAGTGACTACAAATTTAAAGCTTTAAAACAAGCTATACAGAAAACTACTAATTCAATTCACAATGAAAATAGATGACATAATTCTATAGGATGAATGACTGGGCATGTCCATTAATCAAGTCAGTTTTAATCTGAATTCGACTTGGATAAATGTTTTGCTTAATCTATAATCTCATCTTGAATATAATAGAGGAACTATTTTACATATACACAAATGAAATTCTTTTTAAAATCTCAATTTTACTTATTACGTTTACATGCTATATAGCTGCAATATGCATAACTTAACTATTTTTCATTAGATTTGGTCATTCATTCTTTTTTAATATATCTGTCATCTTTTTTGTATCATCCGTCCTATTACATACATCTCACTCCATCACGCTCACCCTTATCAGCATTGTCATTCATGAAACATCTTTTCTGTGTACACATTTATTTTTTATTTTATTATTTATATATATTTTGCATTTTACTATACATAAAATGTATGGCCGTTCAACCATTATTAATATAGACCATCCCGCTAAACCCCATTCATCTAACTCATTTTTTAATCTTATAGGTATACACTAAAGTTTTTATTCCATTTTTATCTACTTGGCAACTTCCTTTTGTTTCTTCAGCCCTATTATAAATTTTTGCCCATTTATTTTAGCAATCCAAGTTCCCATCATTTTATCTTTTGCTTTTTCTAAAGAATAGACAGCAAAGCGACTTTGTCATTTTCATTATGAATTGGCAGTTTGTCCATTCCCTCGTTTCTCCGATGCATTGTTGCGTACAAATGCCATGTAAGGATACAATTTAAATGCGCATAGTAATGGGGATGTTGGGCCCTAACTTATTAAAAAAAAAAGGAATTAAGCAAAGGAATTTCATCTTGGGCTACTTAGAAAAAAAATGCCTTATATCAGTCTGGATTTTCTTTTCTTTTTCGATTGAAGCAATTTTCCAAATTGCATTATTTTCCTTTTTTTATTCGGAAAAATAGGTTACACTACAACTCGTAAACTGAACCAAATAAATTTGCATTAAAGCTATAAAATTAGGGCCCACATATGTGCAATACATATTAATTTCGACGTTTCCTTTTATGTGACGTCAATCTAATTATAATCTCATTAAAAATCCATTCTGACTGAAGAAAAGAGGTTGTTATGGCCAGATTTTTTTCCAGGAAATTGCAGGGTCTGTTATAGTAACCATTATTAGCGGTACAACGTTATTTGACATATCATATAATAATAATAATCAATGAATATATTTTGACAAAGACTCTAAAACGTCCGCCCTAAAACATGAATTTATTACTATGCCATAAATTTTAAATTTGCTTCTGTTCTATTTTATTGATACATTTCATTTTAGCCTGCATGGGTCTATTGAAAACTGTTTTCTTTTAAAAAGCAGTACCTGGTGACCAAGCTGTACTTGGGTTAAATTCGATTTCTTACAGGCATTTATTTTGTATCAATTTTCCGTTTTTATCACAGTTGCATTTCAATAAAGGGGAAGTCCAGCCTAGGAAAAAGTATTTTTCTTTCAATAGTATAACATAAAAAATACTATTCCCAACTGTCTTATACTTAGTTAAACTAAGCCTAACACAGTTGAAAGAAAAATTCTAACATGTAAGTTAAATAACTATAAGTTAATTATTTAATAATAAATTAAAGAAAAAAAATTAATATTCGAAATATCGTAGCATGTGAATGACGTCGCTGACCCACATTTTTCAATGCATGTGCACATTAAAGTACACCAAGTGTAACTCGCACATACAGTGCACCACATTTTTGAACAAACTCACGTGAGTACATTCTCCTTTGCTGGAATAAATAGTCGATGATATCAGCAACAGTCTCATTTCAAATTTATTTTAATTTTTTTATAAAATAACTATGCATAACATAGTTGTAAAATTTTAGGAATTGTATTTTCTTAATAAATACTTTTTTCTAGGGTGGTCTTCTCCTTTAACTGGGTTGCGAATAACTGACCAAATTACTTTTTCGAGATTTTCCCTAACCATATTCATTTTCCCAAATGTTTACGGACCAAATTCATTTTCTTTGATTTTCACTAACCAAAGTTATTTACAGGTACCGATTTTTCCTGACCAAACTGTTTTCCCCAGATTTTCCCTGACCAATTCATTTTTCCCCGATTTTTGCTAAAGAAATTAATTCCACATGATTTTCCCTAAACAAATTCATTTCCTAAAATTTCTGCATTATATGTCAAGAAAAAATAATTTATGGATAACAGACCATGGACAAGTTAATAACGTGTTTTGCACATGTAATGTAACATTAAACGTGCCAGCGGAATGTTGGACGCTAAATCAGATTAGTAATGTAACATTCTGCAACCTTATATCAGAGGAGTATGTGCATATTATAGAAAACCAAAAGCAATTGGCATGTGCACTGAGCTCTATTTTAGATCGAAAATGAATTCACAATAATGCACATTTAAGGGTGGGTTGGAGCAATGTTAATGGCCCATTGAGAAATTAAAAAAAGATTAACTTTGCAACCAATGGACCAACATTAATGAAAAAAATAGTAAATGAAAGAGCTATAAATAAACTAAGAAATTGTTTTGGCATTTTCTGAAAAAAAATTCGTTAATAACGAAAATGTCCATTTTTTGAAGTTTTCCACCTCTTCACAGTAAAGATTTTTTTAAATTTTGTTCTAATTCAATACAAAAAGTGTCAAAACAATTTCCTAGCCAAT
>JAQFYV010000556.1:0-10932 GCA_034695065.1 Choneiulus palmatus | reverse complement strand
TATTTTTATGTCCTTTGGATAAAAAATTAATGTACCTCGAAATTCTAAAAATCTCTATGGAGATTTAACATTACGGTACTGACTCAAACCCCTCCTTAATGCATATTTCATGCTGACTATATGTCATTGATTTGATTTGAATTGAATAGAAATGCATGTGCAGTCCATAAATTGCTGCACACTGGCATTCGATTTTCCACGTTCTAAATCCTCATTTGCAGTACCCAAAATACCACAGTCCCACACTGCATTAGTCGATCAAGATTTCTATTAATCAAATGTCTAAGTATTGTTATGAGCATTGAGCTAGAGTTCTAGATCATGATCAAAATAACCATGTGAATAGGGCATAAGCAGTAGCATGCTTATTTATAAGCCTGATTAACTCGACTGAAAACGCCTTTTGTTCAGCAAGTGATTTAAAAATAAGTAATTGAAATTAAACAAAAACAATTAAAAACAAATAAATAATTGGGTGGTCTAAAATCTTACACATAGTACACGCTCATCATTTGTGGCGAACACTTTTGACCTTTTGCAGTTACATGCAACCTCTTAATTTGCAAAAATAAAAAAAAAATGTGCTGCTTTATGATCCAGTTTCTTTTAAGGAAATTGCTGATTTCCATCTAAATGCCAAATTTAATTTTTGTTAACTTGATTAATGATAAAAAGTCCGAACGACTAGGCTGACCAGTGTAATGCTAAGCACCCCCTGATGTTTTGGGTGCCAGAAGGACTAGACATCCATCATCTTAAGGGGAGTCTGGCAGTGTCTTAAGGCTTTGTTGTTTATGAGGAAATTTGCTTGTGTCTCGAAGATAAGCATGAACTTTGGCTAATATTGTTTTTTAAATTTTTAAAATCTTAAAGATGTAGGAGGAGGCTTTTCTTTTCACAGAATTCAGGGCTTTCAGAAAGCACATAAACCATCAGATGAAAAATAAATTACCCAGCAGCCACGTTTAAAATTCCACCCAAAATGCATAAATCTTGGCTATAAAAGCTTGCTTACTTACTGTTTACAAGAGATAGTTTTAAAAAAAATTGTTTTGAAGATTTAAATAGTATAGTAATAGGCCTAGCTCTAGTCTGGTAAGGTATTCTCAGTGTGTGGGTATTTTGACTTTATCTGATGAAATTATTACTTTTTTTTCTACCTGAAAAATGTGTGGGTTTAAAATTCCAATATTGGAAGGATCTACTTTCATCCCAAGGCATATTTTTATATCCGCATCTGCATTGTTTTCCTACTGTTTTCAGTATTTGAATGTCTAATACTCTAGGGAGTATTCATATTATTGGCACATCGATTTTAGATAACTGCTGACCTGTTCGGTTTTGGACAGTGCCCCATGGGAGCCTTTTAAAAGTTGGAAGTGCCAACATTTCTTTTGAGGTTTTGCTGAAACCATTTTGTTTTAGATTTATTGAAGACTAGGCTATAGCCATTACTTAGACTTGAAGCAGCTCGTTGTCATGTTGTGATGCATAGTGCCACCCTTTGGCTAAACTTGTAAACGTTTTTCGTTGGCGTCGCTCTTTTGCGAATTTAAAGGGGAACGGTACTCTATATAAGAAATCATTTCAAAAATAATTGGCCATATCAAAAATAGAGGAAATCTAGGTTTTGGCAACTATGTCTAGTCTATTTTGTCTTAAATACGGAATAAGGTATTACAAGTAAATGACGTACCTCGATGACGAAATCCTTCTTTTTGGTCTTGATTTTAAGGACATTTTGACCCCATATCGGTAAATATTTATTTAAAACTGTAAGCGACTTACCCTGGAGGCTAAAAGTAGCCTGTCCCTGTTTAGTTATTGTTTTCCTCGTCAATTTATTATTTTTATGTCGTTTAATTAAATATTAGGGACTTTGTGCAGAACTTCAAAAGTCTGAAAATATAACAAAAGTGTAAAGGTAAACGAAAGTTTAAAAAAATTGGCACTAGTCCAATTTAAATCATAGAACATGGACATTTTGATTAGCAAATTCTACAATAATCAGGAAATAATTTGGTCCTATTGTTCAAATTGTACCAATAAAGTTGAACTAATGCCAACTATTTTTAACTTTCGTTGACTATACAATTTTGTGATTTTTACTAACTTTTGTAGTTTTTGTATTACAATTTTTTTCAAAAATCGCACATTTTCGTACAAATTCACCCCTATACCAAAGTACAATGAACATGCTATTGATAATGGATTTCCATACAATGTGTGGTTGTACTGCCAGCAAACGATTCAGTAGCACAACTGGCATTTATATCATCATTACTCCTCCCCCTTAATGCAAAAACAAAAATAATATGGAATTGAAATTGTAATAGGCCCTATAGTTAATCATACAAAATGAAAAAAATTCTATATAAAATAGGCCTACTGTGCTATAGGTACTTTCTTTAATTTCACTTAAAATGAACGAACAAGCGCATGTTAACAGGTAGTAAAATTTATAGGTTTCTATATATAGGCCTATACATCCCAACCAGAAATTTTTTTCTGCCAATTTTTTCCAACTTTATTTTTGTGTGCAAATTAGCCATAAAGTGGCAATGGCAAAGAGTAGTGCGTATATATTTATTATTAAGTGTAATGACCAGGTATAATTTGCCATATTTGACTTATTTTACGATCCCATGCAGATATACAGTGTATATGTCGATGGACGTCTGCATGCATGATATGCCTATCATTTTATTTTCAAACGTCACGTATTCACTTTACATTATAACTGTATTATTATACCCGGATGTAAAAATTGCAGAAACAATTATTCTACCATTTCCTTCAGACAATTATTTGTTCTACTTTTTTTTACAATAGATTCTGTACATTATTTACTGCATTTCTGCGTGCATGCATGCATGCATACTGAAAATTTGTACATATGTCGTGTTTTGGTTGTTATGCCTTTATGCCCTTTCATCTCTGTTCATGTATGCAGAAATTTATTGGTGATTTTACCCCCAGCATTTGATTGAAGCGACTCATTGATTTCTTTTTGGCACATTGATTTTTTTTCGCATTTTTTCCATAGAATTCATGGAAATCCCACAATACGCTGCATAATAATTTGAAAGAATTCATTGCGTCATTCCTATGTCATGCGATTTTTTATGGCCTGCATGGATTTAAGAATAAGTATTTTATGTTCATAACTGATAGAGCGAACTGGATTGAGGTATATACTGTATCACACCAGCGTTGCACCCTGTAGTACTTGATGGGTGCTTGTGCAACTTATACATGTACATTCCGCCATGGGTGCAAGTGTAGAAAAATGGCGGTTTTGCTGTGTGTTGCAGTTAGCAAATACAAATTCAATCATAATTCAACTAATGCAGTACTCTTCAGTCAGCAAAGTAAATGTCATATGTGCATGATATTGGGTAATTCCATAATTCCCCACACATCCACTGATACTTAAGGAGGGGTTTCCGCCATGTTAATCGCATATAGACATACTTTTACATTGCCATTTTCTAACAAGAAGACGTAAAATTAGGCCTATATACATAAAAAATCAAAATTTGTAGAATTTTAATAGCTAGGTGGATTGCTTGGGTTTGTTTTAAACACGTATTGCAGTTAGTACAATAATAAAATAAACTCGTGTTTTTAATGAAAATTTATCCTTTTTCTGCCTATCTTTAGAATTCGTTAAAAATCGTCCATAGGAAGAAAAGAACGACAGTATGTTTTAACTGATAAAACACTTAGAATTTCTAATGTGTATTTATAAATTTTAGCTGATGGTATAATGACATTATAAATATTTAGAATGTGTGCATTTCATCAACCAATATTTATAAAAGATATATAAAAAATGCTAAGACCGTAGGCCCTATATAGAGTATTTCATCAGATAAAACATACCGTCTTCATTTTCTTCCTAATACAAATGTATACGATTTTTAACATATTTTTAAAGATATAGGCGGAAAAAGGATAAATTTTCATCAACAATACATATTATTTTTTATTGTAGGCCTAATAATTGCAATGCTTTTTTAAAGCAAACCCAGGCGATTCGCCTATTAAAAGTGTACAAATTCTGGTATTTTTTTATATAGTTTTTGTCTTCAGTTTAGAAAATGGCATGAAAAAGTATGTCAAAAGTATGTCTATGGGGAATTGAAATGGGTGAAACTCCCTCTTGCACTCGCTCAGAAAAAAGCTGATGGTATTAATGACATTTTAAATATTTAGAATGTGTGCATTTCATCAACCAATATTTATAAAAAGATATATAAAAAATGCTAGGGTAGACCTATATAGAGTATTTCATCAGATAAAACATACCGTCGTAATTTTCTTCCTAAGACAAATGTACGATTTTTAACATATTTTTAAAGATATATGCGGAAAAAGGATGAATTTTCATCAACAACAAATTTTTATTTTTTATTTTATAGGCTTATTAATTGCAATACTTTTTTAATGCAAACACAGGCGATTCGCCTAGCTATTAAAATTGTACAAATTTTGTTATTTTTTATATATTTTTTGTCTTCAGTTTAGAAAATGGCAATGAAAAAGTATGTCTATGGGGAATTGAAATGGGCGAAACTCCCTCTTGCACTCTCTCAGAAAAAAAACTCTTTCCAAACGATAGAATATATAAAAAATAGTCCTTATCTAAATTTGTACAACTATTTCCAGCTTAGTTTCTCTCCAGTTATGTATCTCTATAGATATATAAAGCTTTTTTTAAAACAATTAATGTAAAACAGCAGAAAATCGAGATATGACGTGTTCACATATGCTTTAGTCAAGGAACACGTCGCAAATACCAGGTTACAAGGTATATGTCGATGTGTCGTATGTGTTCTAATTTTTTTTCAAAGACTAGAGAAAACATAATTGCCAAAACTTGGAAATGTACTTTTTTGATATCGTTTGGAAAGAAACTTATACAGAGGGTTGCTTGTCCCTTAAAAAAATCAGATTCAATAAATTTTCAGTGAAAAGTTATTGAATCTTGAATCTGTTTTTTTTAGGGGAAGGCAACCCCCAGTAAACGTTTTTTTTCAAACGATAGAACCATTGTCATAGAATATAGAAAATTTCAAGAGTGTCCATTGAAACCATTAAAATATATAAAAAAGAAAATGATATTTATGTATCAGAAATGCATCACTTTGATAATGTCAATTGAAGATACACACTTATATGAACCGCATTGCCAGCTGTGCAAGACATTTAGTGTACTTGACCTTATCAAATTTTACAATAATTTAATCTGACCGGTTCTTTTTCTGATAGGATTAGCAGGCGAATTCCTGGGATAATCCGTGCATTGGCCGTATTATATTTCTAAACTTTGACATTATTAAGAAATACCAAGAAATTAGAAGGTCGTTGGACGCTTCAAAATCTTATAGACCCAATAGACTTTGGGGTCGATTTGCAATTGGACTATAGATTTTCTCGTGATATACTTGTGGGACCCATAAAAATAACCTCTAGAATTTTTTGATCGTATTTTCTCCAGTAAACGTTTTATTCGACTGGCTAATCGTGCCATATTTTAAACCAGGTAGTAATTTCTTTATTGCCACTCGCAACATCTTCAACTCTTGCTTATGTCTGTATTGATGTAGCATTAGCAGTGTGGCTAAGTCATGAATGCATTTTCCAATGCAATCTTGTACATGAGTATAGTTTTTTCTCTCCATTCCGAAACAAGACATTGGCCGAGTTTATGAGCCATTAGAAGAAATTACTTGGCTTCTCAGGTTGAAAAAATGGCTATTTTTTTCTTTTTTTCTTTATGTTTATGGTGGCTACTTACGTTGTTGACACAGGTCTGAGCATGATTGCTTTATGCAGGGGCAAGCCATTAAATTATGCACGAGTTATAGGGAACGGCATGAAACATCTTCTTGGCAATATACGCTCCGTATAACACCTTCACAACATGTTAGATGCATTATGAGAGCAAAGGAAAGTTAAAAAGGACTGAAAACATAAGAATATTTTTTTTTCTAGACTATGCAGGAGAGAAATTTTTCAATAGCCTAGTTTGATTACATGTACTTTTGTTTAGCTAGTGGGGCTAACCCAAATACTAAATATTTTTTTTACAGTGTTCCCACTCACCTGGAAAGTCAGGAAAATGGGAAATGTTCAGGGAATTTAGCAAAAACTAGAGAAAAGTCAGGGAAATAGCTAAATAAAGGTAAATGTTTTGAAACGTCAGAAAATCAGCCTTTTTTCGTAGAGCCTTCCTGCCCTCTGTTGACAGATACTTTCACTAAAATTTGCCCTACAAAATGGCGTTATTAGGCCTTTTCCTATGCAAAGTACTTTCAGTGTGCAGACATATAGCACAGAAAATAGACAATTGAGCGTCATTTTGTAGGGGATTTCCGAATACTCTTTGACTTTTTGCTGAAACGCCATTGTAATGTAAAAATGCGGATTAGGGAAACTGCTGAAATAGAAGAAGCTGAAATTCAGTCTAAACTCTAAGTAGAAGAAACAGAAGAATTACATGTGACTGTATATAGGTGCATATTACCAGACTCAAAACCCAGGTAATTATTGTACGATGTATGGAAAAAGCATAACAAATTTCCTAGCATTTCAATAGTCACAAAAACTCAGCAATTTCCTTCATTGTTTGGATACTTTAATATTGGACACACAAAGATTTTTTATTCTTTTTTTTTTGGTCATGTTTATGATAAGAAATTCCATGGCTAGGCACTTCTGCTTTTCAAAATATGATTCAGACCTTGCTGAGTTACGAGAACGAGCTATTCTTGCCTTATATACTTGTACACCAAACACACTTTATGAGTTCTCTTTGAGAGTTTTATTTGGTTTCTTAACAATGGAAACTATAGAAATTTTTTAATCCTTGATGTAGCAAATCAAGAAAATGTAATGAAGATTTCTCTACAAGTGTAAAATTCCTTGGAAGCTACCACCGTTAATAATGACTAATAACAATATTTCAAAAAATCCTTTATTATGGGAATGTACAGTAAAGGAAAATTATGATGGAAATTGTCTGGGAAATTAAATGTACTGAGCGAAAACTGACTTTATAGTAGGGCCTATCTCTTCAGAGTGAATAGATTTTACTAAGCTGATTTCAATTATATAGGCCTATTATGTCTTGATTTAATTGATTTAAAGGAGAACAATATATGTACCTTAAAAATGTTATTTTTTAAACGATAGAGCATATCAAAGATAGTACATCCCAGTTCTGACAACTATGCTCAGCCTAGTTTAAAAAAAATCAGAAAAACCAAAAATTATTAATGTGACGCCATGTATCTTTTGTGACATGTTCTATGCCAAGCGTCATCTAACACATTATAAAAGTAAAATACAATAGACCATGCCACTTGCGTACAGGGGTGTACCAAAAATAGTTTTTATTTTCTTCTGATTTTTTTAAACTAGGCAGAACATAGTTGCCAAAATTTGGATATGTAGTATTTGTTATATATTCAATCATTTAGAAATAACTTGTTGTAGGATACCATTCCCCTTTAATTAAATTTGATATAAATTCATTGAATAACTTTATTGTATAGGCCCAGGGATAATTTCCCTATATACTGTAATGCTATCTAATGTATTTTTAGAAAGCTTGTTTATATCCTGGCATCCATAAATTGTCAAAGTGTTTTCGATCCCATATATACAGGCTGTATATAGATTTTGTTAAATTTGCTTCAAGATTTATAAAATCACCAATACTGTTGCTGAACAAAATAAAACAAAAACGACTAACAACAACTGATTGATTCATTCAGTTTATGGACACTATATATATACATGTTGGCCTACAGATCTTGAAAACTGCTTAGACTTTCTTTAAGCTACTATTTCCGAATGAAGCCTAAGCTTTTAGGTTGACAATTAAATTCTACCCTGCAGGATAAAAGCTCATTTTCATTTGATTTTTATTCAGCTAAGGGATCTGATAAAAAAGACTTGAACGACTTGAGTGCTACTTGCACTTGTAATGCAAAAGAGGTTAACAGTGATATTTGTGAGATCGGTGAACGTTTCTCAATTGATCCCAAAGGAGCAATATGAAGTCTGCCTGAAGCCAGTCAATGTGGGTATAGTAAGAAGTCTGGCCATTATTCTCATGGTTAACTTGTGGTCAAAACATTCATTTTTATGCATATGGAATATTGTTTCAAAACCAGGATGGATCAAATCACGACTGCGAATGAAATCTCAAAAAAAGAGAAAAAAATCTTGAAAATGAATTTATTTTTATATAAATCAGAGTTTATATTGACCTTACAAAGTCATGCAGTCAGGGATGATAAATTCGATTAGAAAAAAACCAGGGAAATTCCCGAAGTAATCCAGAAATTCAAAAGTTAAGGAAATTTAATATATTATATGTGGGCTAGTATAATTATGTTTTTCAGTAGCCTATATATAATACAAATGAGTTCATTCATTAAGTCATTCCCTCTGGTTGAAAGTTGGCAATCCATTCAAATGTTTTTAATATTGGAGCATTTTTGTAACTTTTATAATCATAATTGGCTGCTTTTCATATGGAGAACTTCCTAAACTTAGACGTGTAATATTTCATTGTCATGTTAGTCATAATTCATTAAAAGTTAGATATAAAGAAGCACTTACCCAAGTTCTGACAACTATGTTCAGTCTAGTTTAAAGCAAAAATAAGAAGCATAAAAAAGTTTAATGTGACACCCTGTAGTCTAAAATCCTTCTTATCGTGACATGCATCAATGAAGAAATTTTCCATTGATGCACGTCACAATAAGCAGCAATCAACCAAGAAGGAGTTAGACCTAATCATGGATGCACTCTCAAAATGCTTGGGTGTCACATTAAAAGTTTTTGTTTGTTTCTTTCATATTTAAAAAGAAAAGCTAGACGGATCATAGTTACCAAAACATGGCTAAGTATTTTTTTTTTTGATATCCTGTATTGTTTAAAAACAATTTTTTAAGGTAGTGTTCCCATTTAAAGGTGGTGGATTGATTCCTGCATAGGCCTACATTATTTTTGGAGGTATAGCAGTATGCAGGACTTCATAGTTAGAGTAACTTCAATAATAAAAAAATAAATAAATAATAATAAAAAAAAACATGGGAAGTTCACCCTTCGTAAACAAAAGACTTAATTTTTGATTTTTTTTATTAATGGTAAATAATGTTGTTATAATTTCCTGGTACGGTACTACCAGGTTTTTGTATATAATGGAGTTTTTTGGTTTCGCCCCTTTCAAATCATTTGCGAATAAATTGTAGGCAGACGATTTAATCAAGAGGCTTTAGGAATGTGGCCGAATAAATTCCCTCCATTAGACCACACGGACCGTGTTGATATAATTACAGGATGCAGGAATTAATGGTTAATGAACTCTTTCTAGTATTTTCACGAGTGATTGCACGAAAACAATTGCACTTGTGACCCATGCATGCACACATGCTACATGCGATTATGCATTTTGTTTGTTGGGATTTGAGGGGAGGTACGATATCTGTAGTTGCCAACAAACAAAGATTATATCATAATTTGTTATTTCTACATTCCAAAGCATTATGCTTATGACCGTTTTAATGTATGTATATTTCACTTCCATTGGCCACTGAGAAACCAGGAATGGATGTGAGAAGACTATTTTTGTAAAATATATACTGCAGGGTTCATACTGATCTAGAAAGTCAGGGAGAGTCAGGGAAATTTGGTCAGGAAAAGTTATAGAAATTCTCAAAATAAAACAAAAAGTCAGGGAAAATTAATAAGCTATTTAGTATGTCATATAAATGAAACGGAATATCCCTGTGCAGTATCTTGTGTTCACTTTGAATTTCATAATTCATTTAACAGGGGCAGATCCAGAGTTTTTGGAAATCGGGGTACAACCCTCAATTGGGGCCCCCCCTAGCAAAAAAAAAATGGGAAAATTTTTTTATAATGTGTTTTATTAAAATTCAATTCAATATATATATATATATATATATATTACCATTTGATGGGTTGTAATCTCTCACTGGAGAATGCTACTACTTCTTTTGAGACTTATGGCCCTATTCACTGCCAACCAGGGTTAAATTTAAACTGGTGGTTATGGCAGTTAACCCTCATTGTTAAATTTAATATTGACCACTTTTGAAAAATTTGCACATATGCATATGTCAATTTTAGCTGAGTATGCTAGTGAGACTATTCCGAAAATTTAGACAATTCTGTTAATAAATTCAAAGAGGTCGATCACATGATTTGGTCACCAGGTACATATAGTGAACTGTTGTGCACAAATATTTTATGCATGATTGTGGTCAATGTAGTATAATTATTGAGTTTTCATGCGTTTTTCCTAAAGAATTGAGCCCCTGGTTTGAATATGGGAAAGTTTGTTTCAGATCACAGGACTTTTTATTTCCCCTATGCTTAAACTCACGTTTTTGGCTAAAGGGGAATGCCACCCTGATAAAAGTAATTTTCATACGATAGGGACTTCAAAAATAGTGTTGTTTAAATTTTGGCAACTGTGTTGAAAATTGCTAAATAGAAAAATAAAAAAAAACATAAAAATGACTATAATGCTGCTCTTCTGTATGCAAGTACTTTTGCCTGTAAGCCAGAACGGGGCCCCGCCAGAACTTTGGTATAATGACGTATCATTCAGACAAAACCTTCTTAAGAAGATAGCTTTTTTTTGGATTACACGTCACTATAACAAAGTTATGACTTACAGGTCGAATTGCTTGCGTACAGGGGGAGCAACATAAGTTTTCTGTTAGTTTCTGACTTTTATTTAACAACTAGGCTGAACATAGTTGGCAAAATTTAGATATGACATGTTATCGATAGGCTCTATCGTTTGGAAAATACTTTTTCTGAGGGTTGCATTTCCCGTTAAATATATCAAAATCGCTGCTGACTGAGAGGCCTCATTGATAG
>JAQFYV010000555.1:0-10937 GCA_034695065.1 Choneiulus palmatus | reverse complement strand
AGGAATTCCAAGTTTTGGGCATTTCAGGTGAGTAAAATGAATTGTAAAACCATTGATAACATGCCATGAACTATTGCAAATGCTACTAGAGTATTTACAAACTAGTAATGGTATATTTGTGTTTCACAAATCCTGCTTTTGTAGTTTGCATTGTTGATATCGGGAGCATAGCCTCGAGGCTAGAAAAGAGCTATGACGTCAAACATTAATTAGGCCATGGTGTCTCGCCCATTGAGAATTATTTTAAATGTTTTTTTTATAAAATAATTGTGATATTTTAGGAATAGTGTTTTTTTTTCAGTCTTCCACTGAATGACAAATGTTTTTTGTCTAGGGTAGTCTTCCCCTTTAAGATTTGGGTTGGTGTGCCATTTTGGGGGACCTACCATATAAATGGTTGTGATTATAGTATGGGACTGCAGTTCATATGTTGGTCTATGAACCTATACCATTTTTGTTACCCCCTGAGTTCACTGCTGAATAAAGGTGATATCCTGAAGTAATAATGTATAATAGTAGTAAGAGTGCCTTGAAATTACTGGTGTTTATATGGGGTCAAGATATTCATAAACACTATGTACCTTTTATAGCTCATGCACAATAGACTTTATGCATAAAAAGATTAATGAGATATATTACAAAATAGCATGCAATGACTGCTAGTTCATCTTACAAGTTTTAATAGTTTTAATTATTTGGTCAATGCCAAATTTTCCATGAAAAAATATGTGTGGAAATGTCTGAAAATTTTTATTTTCTGAAAGTCTGGAACATATTATGAGGAGTAAATCGACTTTCCAGGAATAAATTTATGTATTATTTTAATGGATAATTGGAAATTTAGTTAATAATTTTAAAATATAATTTAAAAAATTAAATACATCTTGTAATAATTATAGTAATTTATAATTTAGCATTTTTTTAATTTTTGTAATTTGCAATTACACTAGGTAACTAAAATTAAAAAGCACATTTGTATGGCAGAAAATAACATATGCAATGTGTTTGACACTTATTTATTATCCTATATAAATTCCAAAAATAATTGAAATTTATTATGAAATCATAAAAAATACTAGCTATAGCAAATACCAGGAACCAAATTATTTTCAGATCTTTTATGCATTAAAGTTTAATGCATTAAATTTATACTTATTCTTCTTTAATGTAAATTTTGGTTTAAAATTCAGTAGGAACAAAAAAATGTGTGTATAACAGGTGCAATACAAAATTTATTGTAAATAGTTTAATGACCTTTTTTCAGATTAAGAAAATAATAAAAAAAATTGATATTAGATATTAATGTTGGTTAGTCTGGGAAAAATATCTTGATAAAGTAATTGATTTTTTTTATTCGTGAAAAAAGTCATTGAATTAATTACTTTTAGGTGTTATTAATATTTAATTTAAAATTGATAATAGCTTGTGGTTAATGATTAGGCTATATGTGGGGGCTATTTAATTTCAAGGGTGTTTTATAGAAGCCAATACTAATTTTAGGCAACTATTTAGCATTAACAATGATCTCTATTATCCTCATCATTATTAAACGTGTATTTTTTACGAAATTGTGAGAAAAAAATGCTGAAAAGTTGTTTGTTGATCAGGTGAATCGAATTTGGAAATTGATGCAAAAAATAGGATAAAAGAAAATTGACTGAATTATCTGTTATTAATGATTATATAAAACTACTTTAACCCCTTCAGTCATTCATCTTGGATATGATTTTTCCTATTTTTAGCCTTTATTTTGTGATCATTATCAGTTATTTTAACTTCAGTTTTCTCATATTTAACAATTCATGTTCGTAATAAAATTTTTATTTTTATTGTACCAGCCCAAAATAGGAGCACAATATTCACGGATGAAATAAAAGCTAAGGATGCGATGAACTTTTTCACTTTAATTAAATAAACATTAGACAAATAAGTAATAATTTTAAAATTGCACGCAAATAAAAGATAAAAACTCTAAAAAAAATGTATAAGTATGAAATTTCGTATCATGGAAATATGTGAGACTGGATAATTTGGAGCATTATTATCATTAAGTTATTTTCATTAAAAAATAGAAATAATTGAATTGTCACCATTATTTTCATATTTTTTTAATAATAATTTGTAATCTAGCTTTTATATAGCCTACATTTTCTGTGATTTTACGAATACGTATCAGTAACACTTGATTATTTTTTTTCAAATAGTTCAACATTTGAAATTATAAAAAATTCGAACCTTGAAAATATTTATAAATTGTGAAGAAATTCTTTATAAAGCCTATAATTGCAGAACTTACAATTTATCTCCTTATTTTTATTATACCAAACTCCGGTATTATATAATTATTTTTGTTTAAAAAGTGCATCTTACTTAAAATAATATTATAAATTTTATACTGGCTCATAATTATTTTGGTTATCAAGAATTTACAAAAATTGCATATTTAGGAATCAAAACATTTATAAGAAATTTTGACGAAAAAGTTGGCAAAAATAGTTGCTTTTAAACAACTTGATGCTTGCCTATTTAAGTATTTTTAATGCAATCCCATTAAGAGCATAAGAATATAATTTAATAAAATTTTAAACAAAATCTTGTATAATTGCACGGGTTTTCAGTGGATTTGAGAAAACTTTCTAAAAATTAAAACATTAAGAAGACATTTTGACAATATAATTTGAAAATTATTTTTTTATGGTGGTACACTACTAAAAGTGTAGTCTTATAAAAATAAAAATTTTCATCCCCTTTAAAAATAAGAAATTATTTATTAAACAATATTTTGATTGAAATTTTATTTATTTTTAAAAAGCTATTAATTTGCAATGTTTTGCAATTATTAGTGCGTTATAACCGCGGTAGGAATAACAATCTAAACTCTTTAAACATGTCTTTATTGATAATGTGTGTTTAAAATTTGATTTTAATTTTATTGAAATTATTATTTTTGTAATGTCTTATCATGATTTGGGTTCTTGATAGATTTGAATAAACTGTGTAAGAATTATAATTATTAACGTAAGACTTTGAGGAAATATTTTCAAAAATATTTATTTTTTTATAATATAATGAAATTGGTCTTCAACTTTTTAGTAAGGACTTATTTATGAAACAATATATTTTGATAGAAATCCAATCATATTTTTAATGAAAATATTATTTTGCAATGTTTAATATTATTATCAATGCGATATGACAGCAGTAAGATTAACAATTTCAAATATGCGGTTTTTAACTTATTGGATTATTTCTTTAATAATTCTTGTTTGAAATCTTATTTTACTTTTTATTAAGTTATTTTTGTAATGTTTAATAATTACTTCAAGCAAAAATTTAAAGAATTAAAAACATTAACAAAATCATTAAACATTATTTTTTTAAAATTAAGAATTATACATTTTCTACATTATTTGAAAAATAATTATCTTTTTACAATTAATTTAAAAATTAGTCTTTCACTTTTATAGTAGGCCCTATTAAATTATTTTTCAAACAATACATTTTGGTAGAAATTTCATCTTACTTTTAAAAAAATTATTATTTTGCAATGTTTTGTAATTATTAGTGCATTATGACAACTATAAGAAAAACAAATCTCAATATGTATCTTTTTCATTTTATTTTATGCTATACTTTTCTTATGAAAACTTTCCTCTTTCCCCTTACATAAATGACAGTTAATTGTAGGTTTTTCTGCAAAAAATCTACGAAGTCATGGACGAAAGTTTTTTCCAAAACGTCTTATTTACTTGACATTTTTTCTTTTTTTTTTCTTTCTTAGAAAAATAATAGTTTCACTGTTAAAAATCCTATAAAAAACGTGAATGCTTGACTGCATTAGAATGTCCAGAATAATGCTAATAAGTGAGTATATGTAACGGCGTTGACCTAATGCCAAATACATGTGTATTTTCATATAATAGTCTAAAACAGTTAGCTATTGGAAAATGCATGGACCAGCCTATGAGGTGAATGGCTAATGCATTTTAACTATGGAGTTCTTAAAGCTGGACACGTGGTCAAGCAAGCACCATCATGGCCTGTTTACCCACATTTCAACTTGCTTTACTTTCCTCATAAATGAAAAAAAAAAAAAAATAAAATAAAATAAAAAAATAAAAAAATGTAGGCGATCAATGAATGGGGTGGCAACTTGCCCCCTATATAAACCATGCAACAAAATGATGATACGAAGTTTAGTTTCAAAACTCCGAGCAAGTGTGTACTACTATTACTACTACTACTACAACTACTACTAATAATAAAACTACTACTGACCACTCGGACATTGCTTAAGTTTCAGTGTGTTTCGGTTTTTGCAACAAAGGTAAATTGGATTAAATTTCGGCTACAGATTCGTGCATTCACTTTGGAATATATATTTTTTAAAATTATTTTCAGCATTTTTTTTATTTTTTTAATTTTTTTTTTAATTTGTTTTTGTATTTTGGGATATCTGGATTCTTTGCAAACGTGCAGTGACTCATTTTTTATAAATTAAAAATTTTGTGATTTCTTTTTTTTTTTTCAAATTTTTCATCTAAATTTTTCTAACAGTCTTGAACAATGTTAGAATGATTTTATTAAGATTATAAAACTTATTTCTGAAAATTTAATGACTTTTTGTGAAAACACAAAATTTAATTTTTTTATTACATGCAGTCTAGACAATATTTTTTTTTATGAAAATATATTTCATAAATTGGAAATATAATTTTTGTTTACTGAAATTTTCTTTACTTAAACGAACAATCAGAAAATTCGACAATTTTTCTCGTTATTTTGCAAAAATTGACTTCCAAATTTAACCAATCACAGAGATTTTTTTTAGTTCGCAATTTATTCAGTGAGTCTAAAACTAGTACAAAATTAACTAGAAATATTTCTGGCTTATTTGCATTTTTATAAAGTGAAATTTTTTTATATGGAAATAATTCATATCCAAAATTATTTTTTTTAAAATTATTTTATTTAAAATGAATTCTGCTTACTGCTACTGTTCTGCCTAGGATATTTTGAGTTACATTGAGAACTGTTTTTTTTTTAAGTTTTCAAATTTTTTTCAATGCTATCTATTTTCTAGGAGTTTTAAACTATTTCAGTAATCAAAATTCACTAAAAATATTTCTGTTCATTTCATGTTTTTCAAGTACCTAAAACATAAACTATTCATTTCTAAAATAATTTTTTTTTAAAAAAATATATATTTCTAAAATGAATGCTGCTTATTTGATTTTGTTTCATCTTTTTACAGATATTTTCAATAATCATAAGAATTTTCTTTTATTTTTAGGTTGATACAGGAGGCATCTACTGACAAATACAAAAATGTTTCATAATTCAAAAATGGGTTTAGGCTTATTTTCCTTGGTTGTTTTAACTGTAATGTCCTATTCTTCAGTGGATGCATTTTTCACCACAAGTTTAGCTGGTTTCACATCAGATATCATCAAAAGTCCATTAGAAAGTTTATCACTTTTTGCCCTAAAATCCTATCTTCTTGGTCATCTTGGTGGCCGAGTGACGCAATATCGTCAAATGATGTACAATGCCAATCGACCCCAAGGATCTGTCCAGTATAATGGCCGAACTCCACTGGACAACCAATACTACAATGTCCACAATCGCCAGAGGAGAAGTCTGGAAGAACTGGAAATTGAGGAACAACAGACGTCACAAGAACAGGATGACGTCACGGTGGACCAATTTCTGGAAATTGCCGAAAAACTGGATATGAATAAATGTATTCCACGATTAATTTGTGAAGTTATGGCCGGTTCCAGTGTCACCGAAGGCGGTCAGTTCAAAGACTTAGTGGTCAAAGTATTCGGGTGAGTGTCTCCTCCCAAAAATAAATTAGTTCACTGAACTTCACATTTTTCTTAAGCAAGTACTAGGAGATATTCAAGTCTAACTTTCTAATTACATTTTGACTGAACGTTTTAATTTAACATTTTTTAAATTTTTATTAAATTGGTAATTTGAAAAATATTATTTTCCACTTTTAATATGCTTTTTAAATTTTTTTTTGCCAAATGAGTTTTTTGTCCGTGGCATTAAGTCAGAAAATTTAATGTTGATTAACAATATTATTTTTTTTTTAAATATTTTTGTTTTTATTTTCAGAGATAAAATGCTTGAAACAGTATTTCCAATTTGGTTTTGGGTTTTTTAACAATAAAAAAATACCTTTTAAAAAATTTTGTGGCCACTTGCATGAGTTTCTCTCCATAATACCTCTATAGTATGCCAACGGATGTTGATGAAGAATATCTTTGTGAAAAAAATGCTTATTGAAAATGTTGATTAATAATGTTTTATTTTATTAATTTTTTTAAAAATGTTTTTTTTTTCAGAGATGAAATGCCAGAGGTCAATGGGGATCAAAAAATGTTTAGATCAATCTATCATTATGCAGCATTTACTGGCAAAAGAGCTGAACAACCGGACCAATGCCAACAAATTTTCCCAAAATGCAAAGCTTCTGATAAAGAATTTGTCAAAATTGCTGATAAAATATTTTCTGGAGTTGATAATGAAACTGAAGATGACCAATGAGGGCTAGTGGCCAAACATGTGCCATAAAAGAATGTCTATGTATAGTCTCCATTTTATTGTCAATTTAATTTCAAATTGTAGGGAATATATTTTTCCGTTGGCATTTTTTATTATAAAGTCATAAAATTCATAAAAAATAATTCATAATTACTTTTACATCACGTTTTATTAATTTCTAAGAAGAAAATCTCTTACTTTTCAATTAGAAATGCAAGCCCTTCATGTTATTTTTCACCAAATTATTAAAAAGTCCATTTTTCTCCAACAAAATTAACCTAAAAAAAGCCATAATTTTGATAATTACTTCAAATAGTAAATTTTGAAATTTTTAGGGTGAGTTTAATATAGTCATGCTAATACGTCTGTTGAACCTAAACATTTAGACAATATTTTTTTTTCGCAATATAATAAAATAATTGACAATACAAATTATGAATAGGGCTGAAAATAACAGTTTTCTGAAATAGAATTATCATTTCATTTTCTACCTCCCAATCATAATGAAACATTACGAAATTTTGTAATAAATTTGTTGGTTTTCGTTTATTTCAGCGAAAAAAACAAACTAACTGGTAAAATATGGGAAAATAAGTAAAATGCTATTTCCTTTGCTTCCTTAATAAAAAATTTGCCAATATTAGAATCCAATTAATAAAAAGTTTACAAAAAAATTACACATTTTAGAAAAAAATTAACTTATAATAGATGAAAAACGAAAGTATTTAATAAGATTGCGATGTTACAAAAAAATGTTTAGTATATTTTGAATGGTAGGTGTAATTAATAAAAGTTTCAAACTTGACATTGTCCAAATCTCGAATTTATGGGCAAAATTTATCCATAATTAACAAGAAAAATTGATTAAAACTTTGTAATTATGGGTACAAATGTAAGCTACCAATTTTGATATAATGTTTTACTTTTCTGAAAAATCCAATTGAAAATTTTTAAAAAATCAGTATTTTTCTTCAAATGTTTACATTATTTCGTAATGTTTTCTTTAAAAAATTGCAATTTTATTCCCATTATACCCTTATCACATTTTAACTGATTTCACCATTTTTTCTTGTTCATCTCTTTTAATTGACTTATCTTTCTCAATACTTGCACATGTACAATAATTATTGTTTCATTTTCTCCAATTTGTCTTACTCACTGTGTTTTTTGTATTATGTATAAAGTTTAAGTGCATAATATGTATATTTCAGAGTATATTTGATATTGAAGAATTATTTCTATAAAAAAATCTTATGTTTGTTTTTCAAATACAAATATTGTTTAAAAATTAAGTCTCCCGAGTCCACTTATTTCACCCATATCTCACACAGAAAACTAATTAAACTTATAAAAATATTTTTCCCCTTAAATTTAGTTTGATAGTATAATTAACAATCACTTAATAAAAAAGTGAGTTAAAATTATTTGTCTATCAAATAAAATTGGCTTAATTGTCAAATTTATTTTCAGACATTACACTGGAAATTTAAAATTGTAAAAAAATTCCTAACGTTATCTATCCTTATCTAGTAGCATTATAAAAAATGATATTGTGAAATAATTTATTTTTATTTCTTTTTTTAATTAATTTATTTATTATTATTATTATTATTATTATTATTTGAATTTCTGTAGTAGCCTAATCAGACATGCACGTTTGACATTATTTATCAAAGCAAGATACCGGTCACAAAAATTAGCTTTAATTATTTCATGCTCAAGTTTTAAATTAATCATTGAAAAAACTAGCAAAATTATCAAGTTCTGAATTGATCTTGTAGTGTAATTTTGTAAGCAGTGACAAGGCCAAAATTCTGAAAATTTTTAAGATAATTTTAATAAACTTGACCCCTATTAATTTTTTTAAATAAAGATTGAAAATAATTTATTAAATTTCTTTTTAAAATTTGAACATCCAAATCAATTATTTACAAGCTTAATTACAATTTTATAAGTATTAAAAAAATAAAAATAAATTTTTGTAAAAAGTAACTTCTGAAATAATTCTGATTTTCAAAAGATCTAGCAATAGATAGTTTTTTGCGAACAGTATAAGTAAAAGACTAAAATAATCTTGATTTATAAAGGGGAAAATTATACCCTATAAATAAGAATTTCTATTTCAAGAGTATAAAACCAAAATTTCTTAACAATGTTTAGCATAAGTCATTTAATAATAAATTTAAGAAAAATATAAAACCATAAACATGTTAGTGACTTCAAATGCCACATTGCTCAATGCACGTGCAAATCTAGAACACCCAATGTAATTTACGGATGCAACGCACAAATTATTTTAACAAACTCACGTGAATGGAATCATCTTTACATGAATGAAAGGGCAAATGACGAGCAAAAGTTTTGTTTCTAATTTATTTATACTTTTTTTTTATAAAATAAACGCAGATAACATAGTTGTGAAATTTGGAATAATATTTTTAATGTAAATTTAATGTTATTTTATATTAATTTATTTTTATAAAATAACTGCGAATGACATAGTTGTGAAATTTGGAATAGTATTTTTAATGTACACTTAATTTTTATTAATATTTTATTTCAATTTTAGTTTATTTTAATTTTTATAAAATAAATGCAGATAACATAGTTGTGAAATTTAGGAATAATATTTTTTAATGTAAATTTTGACGTTTTTAATGTTATATTTAAATTTTATTTTATTTTTTTTATAAAAAATAAATGCAGATGACATAGTTGTGAAATTTAGAATAGTATTTATAATGTAAATTTAATGTTTTTTTATATTTTGTTTCAATTTTATTTATTTTTTTTATAAAATAATTGCAGATGACATAGTTGTGAAATTTAGAATAGTATTTTTAATGTAAATTTAATTTTTTTTTAATATTTTGTTTCAATTTTATTTATTTTTTTTTTCTTATAAAATAATTGCAGATAACATAGTTGTGAAATTTTAGAAATATACTATAGTATTTTTTAATGCATAGTCTAGAAAAAAAATACTATTTTCTAAGGTGATCTTCCCCTTTAAATATTTAACTTTTGTTTCATGATTAAATTTATAATACTGATTAATGGGACTTCATTTTTAAAGTTTGAACATCCAAAGTAATTATATATAAATTAAAATAATTGCTCACAACTTTTTGCGTGTCTAACCGAGACAGAACATTTGTCCTTACTATTATTTTTATTTCTTGTTTCAGTAAAACTAATTCCTGTGAAATTAGTTTGAGATAATATTTGAAGCAAAAGGTGAATGTCTCATCTCCTTGAAATTTTAATAATTTCATGTTCCCTTTACATAATAAAGTAGGAAAAAAATAATGCATGCTTTTTAAAGATTTACTAGCCTGCTGACCTTTGCATACTAAACTTGGTCTTAGAATGCGTTTTTTAAATACATTAATAAAACCATATGAAAGCAAACTAGGTTTGTAAACCACTTAAAGGGGAAGACCACCCTAGAAAAATTATTTTTCTTTCAAAAGTATACATTAAAAAATACTATTCCTAAAATTTCGCAACGTAAGGCTTATAGGTAGTTTACATAAAATGTTCAAATTAGACTGTTGCTGACGTCATATGTTGTTTCAAAATGTGGTGCTTTGCACGTGCAAACTACATTTGGTTTTCCTGAATTTGCACTTGCATTGAAAAATTTTATTTTAAGTTTCTGTAATCCTAAATAATTTTTTTAATTTATTATTAAATAAAAACTTAGCTTTAGGGAATAGTATTTTCTTAGTATACTCTTGAAAGAAAATATTTTTTCTAGGGTAGACAATTTTTTTTAAAAAGTAAAGTAAAAAAAATAGCATTCCGAAAATTTCACAACTGAGTTATGCATAGTTATTTTATAAGAAATTAAAATAAATGTGAAAGGAAATTGATGCTGACGTTATAGCCCTTTTTCCGAGCACTGAATACATTATTCTTTACTCAAATGAACCGGTCTATGACGTCAGCATTAGCTCCATTTAAAATTTACTTCAATTTTTTATATACTTTTATGTATACCATAGTTGTGAAATTTTAGCAATACTATATTTTGTTCACTTTAATATTAAATTTTTTTTTGTCTTTGGTGGTCTTTCCCTCCCATATGCAAAAGAAATGCATTTCATAATGCATTTAATTTTTACAAATGCATTTCAAAATGTATTTGTGGAAAAAAAGCATTTTAAAACCCATTTTTGAATGATATAATTCCAAGTGATTTTTAGAAATTGCAATTTAAAATGATTTTGAGATTAAAGTATTTTGAATGCATTTAACATATCCAATTTGAAAATCAATCCCAGAAATATTAAAATGAATTTTGTATCTAATTTATATTGAACAGGAAAATCAGTTTTGTAATGAATAATTAAATGCATTTCGTAATACATATGGTAATT
>JAQFYV010000554.1:0-10940 GCA_034695065.1 Choneiulus palmatus | reverse complement strand
CCCCCCCAGAAGCATCGGTTGTCAAAGATGTCATGGAGTTGGACTTATTGACGCAATCCACACCAAGAATGCAGTGTCATAAAGTTGGCAAGAACCTGCCACGAGTTCCGATCTTCCTCCAGGGAAGTACTCAGAGAGACCACTTTTGTTTCTGGAGCTTATGTGTACATGATCAACAAGTCACATCTGGTGGGAGTGCCAGGTACTGTGCATACCAAGTGATTGATGCACTGAGTAGGCCTGTCTGTATCACAGGTGTAGTTGATCTGGATGTGAGGCTGGGTGTGAGAATGTTTCGACAGCATTTCCAGGTTATGGACAATAGAGATCGCAGGATACCGGCGATTGTGCTGGGGAATGACTTCAATCAGCAAGAGGGTTTGGTGGTGGATTCATTTGAGCGACACATCTGCTATCGGGATACGTACCATCAGAAGTGTGCGGTCAAGGCACCGGGGAGGACAAGATTACGAGCCGAGCCCCCATTAGTCAACTAACTGGTGAATGGTCACCCTGAGTATGAGGACAGAACAGAGAGAGAGAGAGAGAGAGACCAAGTGGTCAGTCTCAGTAGCTTTGATACCGAGTCGATGGGTTAATCTGGATACCAGCTCGGACCCGACCCTTGAGGGAGCTTTGCGTGAACCGAAGGGGGGGGGGTGATTGCCTGTCGTATTCCTTGAGCGTTTAGAACAGCAGAATTATGGGGCCAACCTGCAAAGACGAGGGGCCATCCGACCTAGGATGCCACAGACGCAGGCACCACGGATGAGGACACACGGAATAAAATTTGTAAGATAAAGTCCTTCTAACTTGTGGATGGCTTAAACAAAAGTAGATTTAATCAGATGAAAAACAAAACACATCCAGCTTACAGGAAAAATACAGCACAGACTGAGCCCAAAAAAAACAAGATGGCCACTAGGCCACAAACGACACCCACCAAAAACACTTGCGCCAACCTCCCAATAGATGGCACACATTAACAAACAACCATACTGGGAAAACACAGGTAAGGTAAATAACAATAACCCTCAACAAAAAAGGAATAGAACAAAAAGTTTTTGAACATAGGAACAACAACCCATGCTCATGCATTCATGCATATAGAATATCACCACCTAGATGCAGCAAATTAGCAGTAAGCATGTTAGAAACAAAGTCAGGAGACTGTACTTCAACACCCCCTTTCGCGGTTTACTGACTACTCACTACTTGGTATAACTCATCGAAAATCTTCGCTGCATAAACCAATTTTGACAGCAAAGTCTTCATGTCCAACTCTTGGAAGAGGCTTCGTCAAGAGCCTGGTACGAGCTCCCGATCGCTCGTTGTTGATTAGAATGATACAACGTTGATTGTCATCGAACACCAAAGTTGCTCCCTCTAGCAGTGCACCCATGTCGGCTAACAGCTGACATAACCATTGAAGCTTTCAGATGGCGGCGGAAGCTGCAACATACTCCGCTGCGGTCGATGATGCTTCCACGGTGGTTTGCTTCTGGCTTGTTCATGCCACGGTGCTGCATCCAATCCGGAACAGGTACCCACTGGTTGATTTCCAGTCGGTGCGATCGCCGACCCAGTCTGAATCCACGTAACATCTGAGGACTCCATCGCTCTCTGCTGGTAACCGTAGCTTCCGATTGCAGGTGGCAACAAGCAAACAAATGACTTATTTGACTGCATTCCAATCTGCTTGATTAAGGTTTTGCACACGCCTCGCCAATATTCCAACCGCTGCTGCAATGTCGGGTCGTGAAACAGTTGCGAGATACAGTAATGAGCCGAGGGCTTGTCGATACTGTCGGTTGTCCGGCAGCTTCAGGCTTGCGTCGGTGTCCATGGCTAAGTAACTGGTTTTCACAGGTGCTCAGTCCATGCTCAGTTTGGAGTTGCTCGATTTTTGACTCTTGAGATAGCAGAAAATCCCCCTCTGACGACTTTTCTACTTTGACGCCGAGATAGTAGAATACCTCGCCGAGATCGCGTATCTTGAAATGATGACCAAACTGCTGGCTCACTTGTTTAGTGATCTCCGCTGTCTTTCCGACTACGAGCAGATCATCTACGTAGACAAGTACAAACGTTGATGTACCATCTATCTCCTCTCGACAAACTAGGCACGTTTCTGCTTCTCTTCTTTTGAAACCAATGTCTGTTAGTACTATGGTCAATTTGTTGTTCCAGATGAGAGCAGATTGCTTTAATCAGTACAAACTTTTCCGTAGTCTGCAGACTTTTCTCTCATTTCCCTTGGTGATGAACCCAGGTGGCTGCTGCATGTAAATTTCTTCATCAAGAACACCATTCAAGTAGGCGCTTGCCATGTCAAGTTGGCATACATGTAGCTTCTGTGTTGATGCTATGGATAGCTGTACTTCTATAGCATCGTGTCCGATGACTGGAGTATACGTAGCATCGTAGTCCTAGCCGTACTTTTGTGTGAATCCGCGAGATACGAGACGTGCCTTTGTGTCTGGACTTGGCCCTCCGCATTAAACTTCGCTTTGAACACCCACTTGCAGGAGACAAACTTTTTGTCCTTTAGGTAGGTCCTGCAAATCCCAGGTGTGGTTTGTCTTGAGAAGGTCAATTTCTTCTCTGGCAGCCTGTTCCCACTGTGCCCTTTCTTTAAGGGGCAGCTGTTGCACTTTTTCCAGCTGTCTAGTTCGATTACCGCTTCTTTAGCTGCTAATGCATATCTTGATGGAGGTATACCAGCTGTTGTTCGCGTAGATGTTTGCGTAGGCACTGCCGTAATAATCGGCTCGACTAGATGCATATTGTTTGTATCTTTTCGTGGTCTGCCCGGTCCTCGCTTGACCGTGGCCTCAGTTACAGGTGGCGTCATCAACATTGCGGGTGATTAAGGCTGCAACTGATCATAATCGTCGTCGCTGTCATCCTCATCGCACATGGCACCGTCTAGATTGTCATCTCCATTATCATGCTTGTCATAATCACTATTATGGTCGTCTTCGACATAGTGATTATCATGCTTGTCATAATCACTATTATGGTCGTCTTCGACATAGTGATCATCAGAGTTGTCTACAATGATAACCTCGTGTTCACCTTATGGAGTGTAAAACGTAGGCCAGTCCTCATCCGGATCATCGATGTCATTTCCTGGCTTTTCACACAGAGTAACCGTCCTTTATGATGCACACAGTATGGCTGTACCATATGTTGCCCGTCGCTGGATTTAGGAGCTTGAAACCTTTTACGTCGTCCCTGTATCCAACCAGGATGCCCTCCTCGGCCCTGTCATCAAGATTCTTTTGCAGCTCCCTTGGCACATGAGCCAAAACACGTGAACCGAAAACACGGAGGTGACTCACATCCGGTATCTTGCCTTCGAACAGTTCCATTGGTGTCTTGTTCACTGGTGCTGTAGGCAAACGATTTTGCAAATAGTTTGCATGCAGTACTGCGTTGGCCCAGTACTTTTTGGACAAGCCAGAATCTAGCAGCATGCACCTCATCATCTCAATGATGGATCTATTTCTCCGCTTTGCAACGCCATTTTGCTGCGGAGTGTAACACACGGTGAATTGATGTCGAGTTTCCTTTCATCGTAGGAAATTTTTCACTACACTGCCGATATATTCGCGACCTTTGTCACTTCGGATGATCTTTTATGTTGCGCTTGAACTTCGTGTGCATTTCTGTGACATATTCTTTAATCGCACCAGCAACCTGACCTTTTCTTTTTAAAGTCCTGACTGTTGTGTGACGTGAATAATCATCGACGAAAGTCAGCACGTAGCGATTGCTGCCGTGTGATATAATTGACAGCGTTCCGCACAAGTCTATGTGCACCAAATCAAGTGGTTGTTGACTTGGTTTTGCTGGGTGGGAACAATTTCGAAACCAACTTCCCTTTTGTACAGCATACACAGATCTTTTGTTGCGTTCCGCAGACTTCAATGTTGAGGCCTGTGACCATCTTCTGTTGTAGCAACTATCGAATCGCATTTGGATCTCTGTAACCAAATCGTCTGTGCCACAGCTCCAGCTCTGCTCCGTCACGCATCACGTATGCAGCTTCTTGTGATGGTAGAGGTTGGAACTTGAAAAGTCCGTCTTCCATCTTTGCTTTGATGCACGTAATTTGCTCTTCACCGTCTTCAGGCGACTGCTTGTATATCCTCACTTGAACGTCTTTATCAAATTTAGCTGACATGCCATTTTTAATGGCCTTAGTTATACTAAGCACGGGACTTCCCCTTATTTTAACTGACAATGGATCACTTCAGATCCTCGAACTTTTATCTTCGCTGATCTGGTGTCGGCCACTTGCATCGATCCGCTGGCTGGTGTTAGCGTTTCGAAGTATCGCTTGTCGTTAACCAGGTGACTTGTGGCTCCAGAATCGATATGCCATGTTTCATCGTCATTCTTCGCCATGTTCTCTTTGATATGCAGCGACATCTCTTGAGATTTAGCTGTACATCTGCAAGTGCACTCAGTGACTTTGTCTTTATCCGCCTTTTATGGTTTAACTTTCCTTGGAAGTCGACAATCGACAGCAAGGTGACCCTTCCTTCCGCAGTTGTAGCAGGAACACTTTTCCTTCTTGTTGCTAAACTGTTTCTTGCTGTTTTGTTGTGTAGCTGCAACAATTTCAACTACTGGATTCGCCATTTTCGGTTTTTGCGTTTTCCAGTCACTTCTCGTTGCAACGTGCATCTTGAAGCATTGTGTGACGTAGTCTGGTGTGAGAATGGATCCATCTATTGCCCACAATCCGTCCACAAAACTCTTCCAACCTTCGGGCATTCCACGCAGTAATGGCCGTCAGTGACCTTTTCACCATAGACTGCTAATTGACTCACTACATCCATCACTTGATCGATGAATTTTGTGACAGGGCCACTGGTCCACTGTGCTATAGAGAGTTGCCTATGTAGCATCGCGACTGTGTTTCCGACTGCAGCTGGGTACTTTTGTCTCAAAGCCTCCCACATCTCATAAGCTGTGTCATAACGGTCGATGATTTCCTTTTCTCCATCTTCTAAACATTGTCTTAGTACGCCCCGTGCTTTGCCGTCAGCTTTTGTCCACTGTGGTGTAACGCTGTCCGGTTTTGGTGTGATCGTCACTTCCCACAGCTCTCGTTCAAGTAACACATACTTGACATCTCTCACCCATTTACGGTAGTTTTGTCCGTTGAGTAAGGTGATACGGCTCTTCAGTGCGTCAAAATGTCCATCCCTCGCAGTCATCTTTCTAATTCCTTGTATTGCAGATTGACAAATATGCGGTTCGAAACCAGTTCAGTAACGATTACAGCACGACTTATACTGTCTCTGTGTTTTGCACTATTTAAACTTGAATTTGTCAGTCACTGCACTCAGTCCTTCTATTGAACTTGAATGTGATTAACAACATTACTTATAGTTGCTTGTGCTTGATGGTGTCTACAAAACATTGCATTCAAACACATTAAAAATTGTTCATTTCTTCAAAAAAAACCTCACAGTTCTTATTTTATCCAGTGCTCAGGCCCATAACCTGTTGAAAACTCGACTTCTATTTGGTTTTACAACATTCATTTATTGCAAACACGTCGCTAAAAGCACTTAACTGGAACTTGAAGAAGAATAGAACAAAACGTTTTTGAACATTGGAACAACAAACCATGCTCATGCATTCATGCATATAGAATATCAACACCTAGATGCAGCAAATTAGCAGTAAGCATGTTAGAAACAAAGCAAACAAAGTCAAGAGACTTGTGTACTTCAACAAGAACAAAATATCTTTGGTAAATATCAGATTTAGGTATCTAAACAAATTTAGCTAATTATAAAATAAATATGCAAAAATGCCTTTTAGTAGCATGTAATTTTCAGGGTAATTGTAAATGAAAATTCTAATTACAAATGTAGTAATAAATTAAATCATTTTGGTAACTTACGCTACCATGAAACAGACCAATGCATTTGAATGGTTTAAATTTCTTTACTATTCTCTTCTTAGGGCAAAGCTAAAATATTGAAATTTGTATCCCAGACTTGTACAAGGTTTATGAAATCACAGTTAAGATAAAAACATCATAAGCTGTTTAATTTGGTATGTGTGTTTAATTATGCACGGTAACTTACGTCACTTTGTTTAGTAACTTACGTTATTGGTCTGAAATTGCTACAGATCATGCTTTTAATTGTTAACAAAAGAACTTCCATAAAACGTTTTACTTTTGATATGCAAATTGAAACTTAAAATAAATTCTTTTTTCATATCATATACTAACTTTAAGTAAAATCAGGCCTATAGCATTAAAATGATTCAAATTTGAAGTATCCCCACAATTAACTTGGAATGAGCTATCAAAACTATCAAATCCAACTATCAAAACTGCACTTCATTGTCAACTAGCTACAAAGTATTTATTGGAATTTTTTGGGCACAAAGTTGAAGTTGCTGCCACCAGTAAAATAATGGTATTAAATTGCTTTTTATGTGTCAGATATTGTCTTTGGAATGTTAACTGCTGGTTAGCATAAAAAAAGAAGTGAACAAAATATAATTTTTGATTTGTCCCTATTTACTCGGAATCGCCTTGAATTGTAACTGGCATGAATACTTTATAGTTAATTGGTTCTGTTTATAATACAAATTACAGATTTTATAACTATGGTTATGATTATGTTACTGAGAAAATCATGCTTACAATGTAGCACATAGTAAACTCACCACTGGCTGTCGCATTTTTTGGGACAGTGTTGAGTTCTATTGACAGTGTTAAGGATTTCATGGTAATTGTGGTTAGCATTCAATTAATCAGCATTCAAGTCAACTTTTAACTCTTTTCTGTTGTGCTGTGGATTTCAATTCCACCGAAAGATAGAATTATTTTTAAAAATTTATTGTAGGCCTATGTACCGGATTACTCATCTGCTTCACAGTAAAGTCATCATTTTAAATTGACTTTACATTACCTTGTAGTATTTGATGTTACTGCCAGGGGCCCTATAACCAATGCTACTAAAAGTTGCTCAGAGCAAAGCAAATCCGCATTTTTGTTTAAAACTATACTCTATTGCAGAATAACTAGGGCCGATGAAGCCCCCTCTAGTCAGCCTTCAAAAAGGCCTTTAAATCCATTGTTGTGTGCACACACATGAAAGAAATAATCCCTTTAAAAAAATGCCGGCATTTGCTTTTGAAATTAAGAATGGTATCAAATTTACATTGTGACCTCTAGCATTGCAAACAATGCATAGATATTATGCAAATTTGTGTGCATTTCACATCTAAAGGTCGGGAGTTGGAATGTGTCCTGCAGATGGACCCAAGTTCCACATATTATTCGGTAGCCACCATTTGTAAAGTGGATTAATTTGAAGTGTTCCTCATGTAATAAATTATTCTGCAATAGAGTATACGTATTGCATAGGCCTAATATTTAATCCTGGAATTAAAAGTAAGAAGCAAGAAACCACAGAGTATTAATCAGAGTATTTTCCTGGCATTTTAATGAATTCTAAATAAAAAAGTAGCATATTTTTGCTGGTTTGATAGTACAATCATAGGCCTATTAAATTTAACATAAGGCCTATATACAGATAAGATTTAGTAAAATTCCCTGTTTTACCTGACTTTATGGGTATTTTTTTGTTTGAATTGCCTTGAATTTCTTTGACCAAACTACTACTCCCTTACTATCCATTGCTTTCCAGTCAGTACCCCGGTTTGAACCCTGAAAATTAAATGTCCCATGGTAACCCCCCCCCCCCCTTCCCCCCTCCAGATGATCTTTGGTATCCAACCATACTATTTAGCACTCAGGTGGCCCTGTTGTCACCAATACTATTATCATATATTTAAAAATTGGTGTTTTCATATCCAGACGTGATTACTGTGGGAAGACATAGCCAATATCAGGAGCATGCCAGTTTATATAAAACATCAGTACAAAGAAGTGAAATAGTTTTGGTTTTAAACAAAAAATCTTCTTTCCAAGTGATTTATCGGCAGTACTACACTGCCTGCCATATAGGCCTCTATCACGCCCATAGACCGAATGCACTACACAGTTTTTTTTTTAAAAAAAAATTCAATGTTCTTTCTAACTTTTTTGCATTCCATTTTGTTTATGCAGGTTAGGTGGTCCGGATCCCCTTGATTATGTGAGCATGTACTCCAATGAGGGAGATAGTGATAACGATATCCCCCCACATTGGCACTATATAAGTTTTGGTCTGTCAGATCTGCACGGCGATGGGAGAGTCCACCAGTAAGCCTTAAGTTATTTTTTTTTACCAAAATTTGCATTGTTCTCGTTCTATTCGTGCGCTCATTTTGCACCCGTTGTCTTGCATAGAGTGACTGGAAGCGGCACTCCGAGCGGTTTCGGTTTTGAGCTGACGTTTCGATTGAAGCGAGAACCGGAAGAGACGGCCCCGCCGACGTGGCCGGCCGCCGTGATGCAAGCTTTGGCTAAATACGTGTTTCAGTCCGAGAACGTGTTATATTCTGGCGATCACGTCTCTTGGTAATGTTTTAATTATTATAAACTTATTTTTAATTCATATTTTAACCATTATTAACCATTATTTACATTGGTAAAAAGTAAAAAGCCGGTAACATTCTAAAATCCGAAATTTGCCTACTGCTAATTTTAAAAAATTTTAAAAAATTGAAAAAAATAATTATATTATTTTTACAATTAGGCATTGCTCATTAGACAGCAGTGAATCACGAATACAGCATATGCTAATGACTATTGATCCGCAGTTGGGAAGCATCCAGACACCCTACGGATCTGTTAATTTTATTCAGGTGAATTTCTTTGTTTTGTTTGTTTGTCGTAAAGTATTTCCTACACGTATAAATATATACAAATATTTATAGGAACTGGGAAAGAAAAAATATAAATAAATAAATAAATAAACATATTTTTTTTTTACTTGAAAGATTATTGGGGTGTGCGCCGAAGAGTTGCAGGCTGCCCAACATTGGAATGGCCCTGGAGTCATCGAACTTATGAAAAATGTCTCCGGGTTGGTATTTCTAAAGCTTTATTTAAACAGCTGTAATTCGTAGCTGCCGCTATTTCTAAAAGAAATTGTTTATTTAAAATAAACTGAAGCAATCGCATACACCAAACGTATTAGGAAAGTAGGAATACATGCAACTGCGTACACAAACTTGTGTATGCATATAGAATAGTTATGAAAATTGGCCGTAATTATACAGTAAAATGTTTTAAAACCATTATTTATGCACATAAGTACCATTAGACTGGTGAGCTTTAAGTTTTTAACAACTTCGGAACCCTATGTGTAAAAGTTATTTATTTGGAACCATGATAGAAAAAAAATGCACCACAGGCATTTTCTTTAATTCTAAAAGTCAAGAATTTTAAAAAGAAAATTTGGATATTTGTGAATGTAATTGCTTTGAACAAAAAATTATTTGATAGCAGACTATATTTAATTTTATTGTATTTGAACTGCTATTAATTTTTAAAGAATGTAGCAAATAAGGAACGTGGAAGCGTTCTGTTCACAATGTCCTGTTGCCCAAGTTTTAAGTACAGGTATTATTGTAGGTGACTAGTACGGGATTTCAGGTATTCTTAACTCGGAATACACACAGCAGACAAGGCTAATTTTATCCTTTCCTTGAAGTTGGATTCGAGTAGGCGAAAAAAACATTGATTACAAAGGTTGAGTAGAATAAGAGAAAATTTGGCCTGTAAACTGTTATTTTTTTTTCAATTTTTCATAAGTCTTCTTTTTGAACGTTGGTGCACCTACTGCAAAAAAACCCCGAACCAATTTTTAAGAATGTTAAGCTCATATTGTGTGTTAGTATTGCAGTCACACCTGGGAATTGAACCCAGGTCTCCCGAGTGCTTGGTGGGAGTGCTAACCACTCGATCACCACGGCTCGGAGTCATTTTTGAATGGATCCCAACAACTATGATGCTTTATTCTAAATTTTTTTTAATATTTTACAACCATTTATGTATTGTAACAGGGCGGGTGGCCCATGGTTGATCACCGACATGAGGCGAGGCGAAACAATATTTGACTTAGATCCTCAAGTTCAGGTAAAATTGCTAGATTAAGTGCCGAATTGCTTGGATTTGCTTGAATTCTCATTTTTTTTCTTCTATTATTTAGGAAGCTGTGGATCATGGGATCGAGATTGAAGGGTCCAATCTTAGTGGTGTAAGCGCTCGTTGCGCTTGGGTCGAAACGGACGCGAGTGCTCTCGACGTGCAGAAACGTCCGATTGAACAAATTACTGAAAAGGAGCACGAACATTACCTGCCGCGGATATCCGAATTGGGTGAGAATCAATTTCTTGTGCCACATAGAATTTACTCCGCCTTTTAAATATTCGTGTTTCTTTTAAATTTTCTAAGAATCTGAGGAAATAAAAGCTGTGTTAAAGAAAGGGTTGCTTCATAGTAAACCTGTACTACCTCCAATACCGAACAAAAGCTGTTCTGATCTGTAAGTGTAAAGGAATTTTAATGAACTTCTGCTAGCATTTGTTCAGAAATTTCTGGTTTCCTACCTTTGGTGACGTCGCATTGGCGAACTTATTAATCTTTTTCATGATCAGCAATGACAGTAACTCTCGGAAAGAATCATACGATAGCAATGCCAGTAGCGATACTGGAACGTTAGAGCTTCTGCGTACGAGGACTCTGGAAGCAATTCATGTCACGTTAAATCTGGAGGCAGGGTGCCTACTCCCGCTTGCCTTAAGGTATTCTTCATTTTATAAATAGATAGTCTGACTTTGAAGCAAGTTATTTTTAAATGAAAGCCATTGAAAAGTTAAATATAGAAATGCAATTTCAGCTTTTAGGGTGGGTTGGGTCAATGTTAATGACCCATTGAGAAATTAAAAAAGGATTAATTTTGCAACCAATGGTCCAACATTAATGAAAAAAATAGTAAATGGAAGAG
>JAQFYV010000553.1:0-10942 GCA_034695065.1 Choneiulus palmatus | reverse complement strand
CCCTGGTCTCTGGATCCTACACGTACTTACGAACACACTTTGTTATAAATTACTAGCCATTTGGAGTCATAATATTGTCATTTTTGAACCGACATGTCAGGAAAACCACTTAAAAACAATCACCAAGTCCGCCATATTAGAATTTTCTTCTTTGGTCATGTGACGTTGCAGGTCATGCGCACATTGCGTTACATCCGGGCTTTTTCCTTAAAGCGCTTTTCCAATTCGTTAAATATGAAGCCAAATTGAAAACAAATTACCCAGCAATCGACATTTTAAAAATACGGATAAATTTAGTTTCTAAGATTCAAAAAACAGTTAGTAATTCATAATTCGACGATAAATATCTGAGAAATTAAAATAAGTAATTTTATGGAGTTATTATAGTTGACAAAGTTTTAAATATTTTTTTTTAAATAAATCACATAGTGAAAGCATAGCATATTGTCCAAGATAGCATGACGAAGAGAAGAGTCCAAACATGGCACCCTCCTTGCTACGTTGATGAGTTGGATTTTGATCGAGTTTTAATGTTAAATTGCAAGGAAAATCATGTTGACATTACGAAAATTAGTTAGTCCCGTTCGTCATAACGTAAATTATGTAAGTTGTTTAATTAATCGACGTCATGGAAGCGACAGGAGCAATGCAAAATCGGTTAAAGTTGGATGCGCCAGTGGATTCTGGGGTGATACAGCAACTGCAGGTACTCTGTCGTCTGCTCAGAGGGGCTTTTGAATATTTTATGATATATATTTTATAAAATTAGATTTTATAAATAAATTATTAATTTTATGAAAAAATTATAAGGATTCGTGGTGATACACATATTCCCATGATATAGCATAGTAATTTAGATGTATTTTCAGTAACTGTTGCTGTGTGGATGCCCATTGACCCTTGACTTGCCCTTGACCCATAAAAAAATTATCTCATTTTAACTTGTCTGATAAAAACACGATATATTTTTTTTCTCTTTATTTTTTTTTAATTTTTACAGTTTTAGTTTACAGTTTTAATTTAACTTGGATGTTATCATTTGTCTAGTATTTTTTATTTTATTTTATAAAAAAAATATTGAAAATTCCCAAACCTGCAGAAATTTAGAAATTTCTGCAGTTTTTTTGCAGTCAAGAAGTGCAGAAAATTCGCAATTTTATGAAACTAGATCTGTAGAATATTTGCAGAAAAACTGTAGAAAAACTGCAAATTTTTGTACATCTATACTGCAAAATAACTGCAGTTTTTCTGCAAACCGGTTATCTGCAGAAAAACTGCACTGTTTTTTAAAGTTTTTCTGCAAATATTCTACAGATCTTGTTTCATAAAATTGCGAATTTTCTTCACTTCTTGACTGCAAAAAAACTGCAGAAATTTTTTTGCTGGGTTCGCACATTGCAATGCATAACATAGTCATAGAATTTTAGATATAGTATTTTCTTAATGAATTCTTTTGAAAAAAAAAATACTTTTTTTAGGGTAGTCTTCCCCTTTAATAAAAATACAAGAGAAAAAATATTAAGAGTTGTGCACAGAAACTTCGCTTAAAAATATTGGACTTTTTGTGATGGTGAAGTTAGGGGAAAAAACAAACTTGAAATTAATTTATGCAGGAAAAAAATGTCATTATAAATCAGTTTCAAATCAACTTGATTGAAAATAATCAAATTTTGTGCCCCAATAAAGTGAATGCAGGGAATGTGGGAGAACAATATCATTCAACATTCGAACAATCGTTGTTCGCATCTAATAAATATAAACCCAAATTTATCCTAATTCCTTTTGGCATATTGTTTACTGCTTGAAAGCATTTCATTAATACTGCAATTCATTGCTTTTGACATCCATAATTGCTGCAGTATCACCCCTGGCAATGTATTAAAAGGTTCACACTTTACACTAGCTGACAATTCCGTGCCTAGGTCTATACACTGTTGGTGACGTCATTTGACCTTATATTCATGAGATAATGAAACTCCACTCGGTTTTGTCACAAAATGTGGTGCATTGCACGTGCAAATTACATTTGGTGTTTAGGATTTGCACGTGCATCGCAAATTGTGGCAATTTGACGTCATTTACACATCAATGATGTTTCCGTTTCTTCTTCACATAAATTTATTAATAAATAAATAGACATAACATCCCAAGTAAAAATATTTCTGCAGAATTATGCAGACGTCGGCAGAAACTTGATACGTTTTTATGCAGAAAAATATTCTTCATACAAACCTGAATTACTATTAAAGGATAACTTCTTACAGGAAAAACAAATTTTTGCCTTCATTTTTTTTGTAGTAAAAATTTATCATAAAATATAAAAATATTCTGCCAAATTAATTCACAGGAAAATTTCTGCTTAAATAATTCTGCAGAAAATACTACATTTTTCTGCAGAAGTGACTCTGAAGAATGAATTCTACAGAAAATATGGCAATTTTTTGTAGAAAATTTTTTTTCTTACTTTTTTCTGCAGAATTCTGCAGAAATATTTTGCATTGGATAGCTGTGGAATTTCTATGTATATTCATTTCTAAAATATTTCATTTTCCAAAGGCGACCATGTTAACCACATGTCTATTTAAAGGTGAATTAAACCCTTGGTAAAAAGACATTTCTACACGTTATATAGTGCATATCAAAAATAGTCCATTTCCAAATTTTGGCAACTATGTTCAGTCTAGTTTCTTTTTTATTAAAAAAAATAAGAAAGTAACATAAAAGCGCAGTATAAAACACCATTTACACCTCCAGAGGTTTTCCAGTGACGTGATATCCTTCCCCTTAGCCACTAAGAGTATTAAGGGAAAAGTTTTCTTCTTGATTGCACGTCACTGGAAAACCACTGGAGGTGTAATGGGAGTTTAATACCATGATTTTATGTTTCTTTCTTATTTTTTTTAAAAATAAACTAGGCTGTACATAGTTTCCAAAATTTGGATATGGACTATCTTTATACGGTCTATCGTTTAGAAATTACTTTTTCTGAGGGTTTCAGTCCCCTTTAATAAAAAAAAATATTTCAGATTTTTTTGTCTAAGAATAATTACGTTACACTAAACCAAACATTACTATTAACAAATAAAACGATTGTATGCATATTTTCCAAAATGTTCAAAAGTTTCACCTTAGGATATGATGTAGGCAGTTCTCCTATGCTTTCTTCAATGTAAATGAGCTCTTCTTGTGTAATTGTTGGATGTTTCGATGGCTTCTCAAAAGACAGCCATAGCCAGAAGATGTACCATATTAGCCCCATGGCCCCTGCCAAAAAAAAAATTTTTTTTATCTAAATTGTCTTTAATATGTTTTCCATGCAGATGACATTTTGGTGTGTTCATTAGTTTTACTGAGAAAATTCTAGCAAATCAGATTAAACTTCTGGAAATGAGGAGGGGTTTCAGTCATGTTAATCGCCCATAGACATACTTTTACATTGCCATTTTCTATCCAGAAAACTTAAATTTGCATTAAAAATACCAAAATTTGTAGTATTTTATAGTTAGGCAAATTGCCTGGGTTTGCATAAAAAAGTACTGCAATTAATACATTTGATAAAAATAAAAAATGTGTTTTTGTTAAAAATTCATCCTTTTTTATTAGGGAAGAAATTTTTCTTAGGAAGAAATTAAATGGATGATTTCTTAATGGACTTTTTAATGATATGTGAAAAACCCAATAAAATTTAATTTTTTACGTTTGTATTTATTGTTTTTCTTATTAATTACAATACATTTTTTAAAAAAGTATGACTAGCTAAGTCCTAGCTATTAAAATTATAGAAATTTTGTACTTTTTACACAGTTTTGTGTAAGTTTCTTTAAAAAAGAGGTGAATTTAAATCTCTATAGGTGATTAACATAACATTTGCCCACCTTTAAAAGGAAGACCAACCACCCTTGAAAAATGCATTTTTTTTAAAAGTATTCATTAAGAAAATTCTATTCTTACAATTTCACAGCTATGTGATGCATAGTCATTTTATAAAAAAAAAATTAAAAAAATAAAATTTAAATGAGACTTGCTCAATGTCATCGACCCACTCATTCAAGCAAAAAGAATGTACTCATGTGATTTTGTTCCAAAATGTGGTACATTGCACGTGTAAATTACTCTCGGTGTTTTCTAATGTGCACGTGCATTGAAAAATGTGGGTTGGTGACGTTCTTAAAACGTCAATGGTATTTCAGCCATTACTTATATTTTTTTCTTTAATTTATTATTAAATAACTAAGTATAACATAGTATTGATATTTTGGGAATAGTATTTTCTTAATGAATACTCTTGAAAGAAAAATACTTTTTCAGGGTGGTCTTCCCCTTTAAGTTACACGAAAAATATTTTTATATTTTACCATAAAAATAGAAGCAGGCCTGCCACCCAATAGCATTGGTCAGCCATCCTGACAGGGGAAGGCCAACAACAGCCCCTGCATACGACCCTGCAATTGTAAACAAGCCAGCATTTAACCCTGTTTTAACGAGTTAAAGGGGAACAATACCCTTACAAATAGTTTTTTCTATAGTCATTTTCACACAAACATGTTGATCGGGCAGAGCCATCTAGTGATACATTTTTGCATAGTCAAAACTTCACTATCATTGGAAGGTCATGAAAATTCTGACTATTAGACCGTTAAATTGACTCATATATTTTCAATTTTTCAAGTGCACTAGGTCAAAGTTCATAAATTCTTGTCACGCCAGCTACAAACAACATCGAAAGTTGATGCCGCCATTTTTAAATTGGACTATAGTCGGGTCTAACAATTTTGAGACCTGTGACTGCATTCTAGCAGCCGATTTTTATGATCGCTTGCAGTCGCACGTCATTTTAGCAGACCAGATGAGCCGCAAGCCTGCGCAAGTTTACAAGGAAGGCAACTACAAGCGATCATAAAAGATAGGCATGCCCAAGTCTCAAAATTGTTGGAGCCGACTATAATTCTAATGTGACCTTCTAATCGACAACTGCTACATGCATTACCGGTGGCCGCCATTTTGAAAGCACATTGATTTCGAAGATTTGCTAATGCAAAAAAGGCTTCCCCAGAGGGACATTTTAAGAGGTAGTTTGAGTACGGAACCGTAATGTTTATTGCCATAGAGATTTTTAGCCATTTAAATGCACAATAATTTTCAAACTAAAAGACAAAAATACATAAAAATACCTAATTTTTTTGTAGAGTTTTAAAAGCTAGGAGCATGGGTACGTTTGCTTTTAAAAAAAATTGCAATCAATAAAATCAAAAATAAAAACGAAAAAGAATCAAATTGGAAACATTTTCAATTCAACTTTAAAAAATTGTTTTAAATCATCAGTTATTCATAGGATAAAAAGGACGACGGTATGTTTTAGCCAATGAAATTGTCTACATTTTAGCAATTTTCTATATAATTTTTGGTTGAGGAAATGCAGGCGTTCAAATATTTACAAAGCGTGCATTTCATCGATAAAAAATTATAAAACAAGTATATAAAATTGCAAAAAGGTAGGCAATTTCACCAGCCAAAACATACCATTTTTCTTTTTGTCCTAGGAAAAACGGACGATTTATAACAAATTTTTAAAGAATGTTTAAATTTTTCATTTTTATTTTTTGTTTTATTGACTGAAATTTTTTTTAAACAAAAGTACCCTTTGCTCCTAGCATTTAAAATTCCAAAAATTTTGGTATTTTTTGTGTATTTCTATGTCGTTTGGTTTGAAAATTAATGTGTATTTAAGTGGCTAAAAATCTCTATGGCAATTAACATTACGGTTCCGTAATCAAACCCCTCTTTTAAATGTGGAACAGAGTATAGTATCTCGAACAAATTGTCACAAATGCACTCATTTTTCCGACCTCCGGTCTAGAGCCCTCGTCCGAATCTTCCACGGATTTCAATTTCTGCGCGCGCGCTTTCTGCCTGACTTTTTTCGCCCTCAGTCGTTCCTTTTCTTGAAGCATTTTCGCCAATTCTCTATCTTGAACTTGAATGGCCAATTGCTGGTCCGTGTAATACTGGCTGGTCGCCTGTAGAAAAAGCATTCGGTATAAATGATTTTCGGCGTTGTAAACGCCACCGAACTAGTAACAATTGAATTGACGAGAAATTACCGTCACTTCCTCGTTCTGTATCGTCAGTGCGAGTTTCTAGTTGGTACAGAAACAAATTATTCGGTTGTAAATGAACGACCACCGATCAAATGTATACTTACTTGATCCTTCACTTCCTGAAGTCGACGTAATTCTTCCACATTCGGCGAAGGTAAACCGAGATCTTGCAATATTGCCACGTTTTCGGATTCGGACGCATTGGAGATTCTGTCGTGAGACGAATTTAAATCTTCGTCGTCGCCATTTTCGAGACTCCAGTGTCTCGTGGCGCGAGACAAAGTGTCTTCATAGCACTTGGCTTTAGGGTGGCGGGGAAACAAAAGTATAAACGTTACGACACAGAATCTCAAATTGCAAGCGTGTGCAAGTTGTACAAATCTTACCTAAATCTTTACTGGCAATGCCAGATTCTCGACTTCTGCATGCGTCGTGAGATTCTCCGCTCGTGTTTCGGCCTTTGATGCCATGACGAGACTCGCCGTCTTGTAATTTTCTTGCCAACTCCTGGCAATATTTTTTTTTATTATTACAAAAGTTGTAATGCTTCCTACGGCTCTCTCCCTCAAACAGTGCATACCAAATGTCATCCACAAGTCAATTCAATTCAACTATTACCCTACAGTCATCAATTAAATGCCATTTGGTAGGGGGTAATCTCACTCTCAGGATAACTATCCTATTTAATACGAAATTTAATGTGAGATGAGTGCGGTCGTGGCCAACTTTTAGTGGAACTGCTTCAGCATTCGCCTGGAGGAACAGCCGACCTGGGCATTGAACCCAGGTCTCCCGAATGCCAGTCTGGTGTCTTATCAACTAGACTACCGTGGCTCGGTTTTCACTTCAATACTTTTGCTGTATTTCTGCAATATGACTACAGTGTTACTACAGTGTCTACTAATATTATCACAGTATTGCTAATAAAAACAGCTGTAATACTACATTAATACAACTGTTATTGCAGAAATACAATTGGTTGGCTATGATCAAGCAATATTTTGAACACGTACTGCATTGGATTCAAGAATATATATTTATTTCTGATTCATATATCAAATAGCAGATTAGCATTTATTTTTCAGTTTAATATTTTTGCGATTTTTAAAGAAAAATCAAAAAGGGGGACCCTTTGGCCGGAGTCAAAACCCTATGTTATTTTTCACAGCAAATTCTAGCACTTGAAATTCGAAAAAAGTTTTTATTTTTTAATTTGAGTTGTAAAGAGTAGTGAGTCGAATCCAGCCAATCATAAAAGTTTTAGGATGAGTACTAACTGATAAAAAAGTTTAAGCCAATCGGGGTCGTACAGGCTGTGTAGTTCTTCGTAAGTATAATATAGTGGTAACATTTTAAGATCAGTATTTTTATAATGTATACCCTGAAAAAATATTTTTTTCTAGGGTGGTCTTCTGGGTTAATGAAGAAATTTTCTAAATTTGTTACCTCGTCTTTGACAGCATTTGAAGAACATGCAACTGGTGAAAATGCACATTCCCTCTTATGTTTCTAAAAATAATTGCACTGAAATAAATATTAATAAATAAAGATATTTACATTTTAAGCTTGCTTATTTTTACCAAATAGTTGCCTAATGCCACAGTTTCCTGGTAACCACGTCTTTTATTCAGGCATTCAACTCTATAAACTGTAGCAATTCTTGCTCAAATTGCTGGTCCTGGTATTTCTAAATAGAAATCCACTAATAGTAAATTTACCGTAAATACAATTTTTCTCTAAATATAGGATGTATAATAAACACCTCAGAAATCACCTACTTGCAGGCAGGACAGTTCCTGTCGAAAATCAACGGATAGCAATTTTTGCAGAAATTGTCCCCAAAATGTGCAAAATTATGATAAATTGCAATTTTGTTGCATTTGCAGCAGTTGAAAAGTTTTATCTTCAAAAAATAAATGAAAACTAGCTCATCTAAAAGAGTTTCCAACAGGTCCTTGAGCTCAACTGAACAACAATTCCAATCAAACTTTAGCACAATAGTGGGCTAAATTGGCTTAATTACAACCTTACTTTTAATAAAATATAATGTTTATGTTGCCTCACCTTAAAATTGCAGTTCTTCCTTAGCTGCCATTTTTATTAAACCATAACAATAACAGGCTAGTGTAAACTCTGAAAAATTGCTAGGTAACGAGTAACCGGGCATGACGTGCATGAATCGATCTCCGTCAGAGCCGTATAAATATTGAAAACTAATAACAATGAAGATATAAATGACAATACTCCAAATATTAACGAATAAATAAGCCTCTGCTATTGTCCTTCACTTGCTACAAATGAAATAAAGGGGAATTTTATAAAAATTAATATAAATTTGAAATAAAAATGTTGCTGAAGTCGTGTACCACCACATTAAAATAAAGATAAATGTACTGGTGTGTGTTTGTTCCAAAATGTGGTGCATTCAATTTTGGTGCAATGTAGGTAAACAAGGTCATTACCATATACATGGTGGTTCAGCCATAACTTATTTATTCTTTAATTTAGTATCAAGAAACTAAGCATGACATAGTTGTGAAATTTTGGGAATTGTATTTTCTTATGGTACCGGTATACCATTGAAATAAAAATAATTTTTTCTAGGGTTGTCTTCCCCTTTAAAGGCAATTTTTTTCTAAAGTTGGCCGAACTTTTAAGGGCTCAACGTATTTATGTTGGCTGGGCAATATCTTCCCCACTTTTGCCCAATGTAGTTCTATTTCTTTGGATGTGTTTAATAAAGAGAGTAATTCAAATTAAAATTATCGTAACTGCTTATGGGCATATTGATCGTAAATTTTAATATATGTAATATTATTCAATTTAACTAAATTCCTATGTTTATATTACTCTACCTAGCATCATCTTTGTCAACTATTAGGACAAATACTTTATTGCAGGAATACAATAGTGCATGAGCTAAGTTGGCCTAACTACCATAATTTGGAAGGAGTAGAAAGTATTTTTCCAGTTAAAAGTAGTAGACTACAATAGACTAAAAATTTTCTTTTAATAGTAAAGTAAAAAAAAACATTTCCTAAAATTTCCCAGCTATGTTATGCATAGTTATTTTATAGAAAGGTAAAATACATTTAAAATAACTGTGTTGCTGATGTCATCGACTCGTTCAATAAAATTGACTCATTCAAATAAAGAAGAATGCACTTACGTGAGTTTGTTCCATAATGTGATTCACTGCAAAAGTAAATTACACATGGTGTTCTTCAATTTGCACGTGCATTGAAGAATGTGGGCCGGCTACGTCAATGGTATTTCGGCATTGTTTATTAAATCATTAATTTAAGTAAATACTATTTTCTTACGGAACATTCTTGAAAGAAAAATACTTTTTTTCAGGGTCGTCTTCCCCTTTAAATATTTGTTATAATGCCTACAGGCGCCACTATAGTAAATAAAATGTTGGGCTGTGCATGTATTAAATAACTAATATCAGTTCTGATAATTTTTTTTTATTTCAATATTACCTGTTTTTTAGTAGGTACGGAATCCTTCCCAAGTCGTTCAAGCTCTCGCTCTATAAGTAAATATGCATTCAGTATTTTAGTATTTTAAAGTTAGCATCAAAATTTAGTTTTAAGGGGTAAGACCACCATAGAAAAATTTCTATTTCATTCAATAGTAAAGTAAAAAGATGATATTCCTAAAATTTTACAACTATGTCATGCATAACAATTTTAAAAAAAAATTAAAATAAATTTGATATTAAACTGATGCTGAAGTCATAGACTGGTACATTTGAGCAAAGCAAAATTTACTCAGTGCTCAAATGAAAGAGCTGTGTCGTCAGCATCATTTTCATTTCAAATTTATTTATTTATTATTTTTTTTATAAAATAACTATGCATATCACATTTGTGACACTTTAGGAATAATATTTTTTTTTTCATTTTACTGTTGTAAGAAAAAAATTATCTAGGGTGTTCTTCCCTTTTAATAAGAAAATATAAACAATGTGATTTCTGAAAATTTTCCACACCATTTAAACGTTCTAAAATGTTCATTTTTATCTTTAAAATGCATTAAAATTTAGAAAAGAAAAACTTGGGAGAAAAATAAAAGAACGTCTTCATTGCGATAGGTGACTTCACTTCACTCTAATGTGTGTGTAAAATCCTGGGAAGTAGCTGCATCACTGTCAATGACGTCATGCATTTCGAATTAAAAGTATGATTTAGAACTATAATGTTCTTATTAAGGAGGGGTTTGATTTGGAACCGTAATGTTAAATCTCCATTGAGATTTTTACCAAATAGTTGCCTAATGCTACAGTTTCCTGTTAGCCACGTCTTTTATTCAGGTATTCAACTCTAAGCTGTAGCAATTCTTGCTCAAATTGCTGGTCCTGATATTTCTAAATAGAAGTCCACTAATAGTAAATTTACCATAAATACATTTTTTCTCTAAATATAGGTAAATACCTCAGAAATCACCATCTTGCAGGCGGGACAGTTTTCGTCGAAAATCAACGGATAGCAATTTTTGCAGAAATTGCCCCCAAAATTTGCGAAATTATGATGAATTGCAATTTTGTTGCATTTGCAGCAGTTGAAAAGTTTTATCTTCCAAAAATTAATGAAAACTAGCTCATTTTAAAATAGTTTCCAACAGGTCCTTGAGCTCAAATGAACAACAATTCCAATCAAACTTTAGCACAATAGTGGGCTAAATTGGCTTAATTACAACCTTACTTTTAATGAAATATAATGTTTATGTTGCCTCACCTTAAAATTGCGGTTCTTCCTTAGTTGCCATTTTTATTAAACCATAACAATAACAGGCTAGTGTAAACTCTGAAAAATTGCTAGGTAACGAGTAACCGGGCA
>JAQFYV010000552.1:0-10947 GCA_034695065.1 Choneiulus palmatus | reverse complement strand
ATTGTCCACCATGAATATTATATTGATGGGGCAAGGAACGGTTAATTCCAATGAGAAGATTGATTTTTATTAACAATTTGGTATGATAAGAATTAATTGTATTCAATTCAGTGACTAATGTTTTAAAAGGGAAAGGTAGGTCTACCCTAAAAACGATGTTTCTATACGATGGAACATATATATACTGTATATAGTGCATATCAAAGATTTGTTAACTATATATTCATCTAGTTAAAAAAAATAAGAAGAAGAAGAAAAAGAAAACATAAAAAGCTTTATCAAACACTGTATACGATATATTGATGTCATTGATGACGCTTGGTATGAAAGGCTATGCCGAGAGTCATTGATGACGTCAATTATATCGTACAGCAGGCGTATATAGGGTGTTTATTAACACGTTTTTAAATTTTCCAATTTTTAAGTCAAGACTGAACATAATTGCCAAAACTTGTATATGCACTATTTTTATATGTAGGGCCTATCGTTTAGTAATAACGTTTTTTAGAGTTCCATTTTCTTTTTACAATATTCTTGTAGGATGACATTTTCTTTTTTAATTCAGTTTGCCACATGTTTGTTGCTTGCCTCTCTTTGATTTATAACTGACCACAGGATCTAGAAGTCCCCTAGAAGCAGCTCATTCAATATAAAGCCAGTTTTTAAGCTATTGTGTGATTTTAATGCATCTGTGAGGCTCCATGGACTCGTAAGGAAAATTTTAAACATGTCCATTATATCTCCACTTTCTAGTTGCTTAAACTCATGGAAAATGAGAAAATTGCTGATTTCATTGATCGCTCAATCAGAATGATACTTCAGCTGCGGGATTCTCATCTTAATATAATATAAATCCAGACGCTAAGAAAGTGAAATTATATAGACTGACTGCACTTTGGTACTTTGGCTTGTCAACGGAGGAGATGAGAGAGAGAGAGAGAGAGAGAGAGAGCTACGATGCTATTTTCAATGCCTCTGGGAGACAGTATCATCACTGTGGTCCAAACACTATTTTCCCTACAATTCTATAGAGGAAATAATGTCGGCCCCATTGCATATCTGTCGGCAAACTGACGGCTAACATAAATGACAGCATATAACGTGGAAGGACTGAAGGGATAGACGAGGGGCGTCCAATGTCATTCCATAAATTACATGCAAGGATTACTTTGCATCTTTTACTATTCCACCCTCTTTGCTATACTCACTATACGCTCGTATACCCATGATTTGCATCGACCCAAACTGTGTTGTTATTCTTGCTATATTATTACTTTTACTCATTCAGTAGGACGTACTATATATATATATATATACGATGGGCCATGGATGGATTTTTTCCCCTCCCTACAAAAACACCATTTTCTCTGTATAACTCTCAGCAATTTCATATTTCCCCCAGTCCCTCATGCCTTTAATGTTTAGTCGAAATTCTTTTTCATGGCAGTTTATCATATTGGCTCCTGGCTCCATTAACTTGTGCCAATATATTAGGCTTGTATTTATTACTATAAACTGGCTTCTAGAAAAAAAAAATGGATTTCTTTGATTTAGCGCATGCGTATGCTGAATAGGCTTTAGTTTTTATTCGTATCCATTATTCGCTAAAGCATGCATAGACTGTCTAGTCGCTACATTATTAACATAAAAAAAAAAAAAAAAAAAATGTAAATACTAATAATTGGTCTACCTCGCAAGTTCATTTTCTTGTCAGATAAATTGCACGTTCCCAAAATTCATTGCGGGAATTTGAGTCAATTCAGCACCTTACTTTAAATAAAGTAAAAAATACTCAGTACACCTTACTTTAAATAAAGATGGACACTTTATAAATATTCTTTGAAATAATCCCACGACGCATGCGTTAATTTTCCATTTGGTAGTTGGCAGTTTTACAATCGGGAGAAAACTCGCATGTCAATGAAGACAACATTATAAAGTTTTAAATATAATAAGACAATTATTTATAAATAGTAAGTCAATTATTTCCTTAATAATTCCTTCATTTGTTGAAAAAGGGTCATTTTAAAAATGAATTTAATTAATGAAATGCTTGATTGATTGATGGTAGACGGAATATGAATCCCATAATATTGGGACCCATATGATAATAAGATTCCTATAAGAATATGAGAGTCTGTGAGCATGGCATAATGATATAAATTCCGTTAAAATTTCATTAATGTCCAATAAACCGAAATAATTTTCATTATCTATACGTCCTGGATTATAATATCTCTAAACGTCACAAAAGTCCTATGGCTTAGTCCCATGCATTATAACAACTACCATGTTCCATAATTATCTCAAAGTAGTCAGTTTCATTAAACCAATTATAGAAATCCCAGTTAAATCTGTTTTATTTTTTAGTCACATGGTTGAAATAATAAATTCCATTAAATCAAGAAGAATTAGTTGTTAAATTATTTTAGTTAAAATATCCTTATAATAGGTCTAATTAAACCAATACAAATTCTAGAGAAATTATTTTATTGAAAACTCCATTGCAATAGAGCTCAATAAACCAGTAAGAATTCCAATGGAGTCCCATTACCATGCAGTCTGATTTATTCCAATAATACATATTAGCTGATCAGATAAGTTCTATTAGCTTGATTAATTTCATTAGTGGGATTGTATACGATTCCACTATAGGGCTAGCAGAGCTAGCATCCTCTAGCTAGAAAAAAGCAGAACTCTATGTAGCATTATCTTTATTTATTATTGCAAATGATCTAACAATGTGTGTTTTCGAAGGTATCGTTGTTAAGAGATTGCTTCAAAAATGTTGACAAAATTTAAGATGGCCTATTTTCTTGAAAAAAATTTGCGGCAAAATTGTTTAATATTCTTGTTCAAATATGAAAATTTAAACTTACTGGTATACCTAAACAGGTGCTGAGCCTCCCTTTATGTGTAACTTACCATAAGAAATGTAACCCCCTCCCCAGCGGCATCACAGATGCTTTTTTGTAGTTGACAGGTAGGATAGAGGTTATGTTCTCCTGAATGGTGACATAATATAAAGGAGCTCTTTAATATCATCAATACATGATAATGATAGTCACTAATTTACTTTCAGAGTTCGTACCGGGCATGCCCAACTTTGTTTATTCGTTACATTTTAATTACATAATTTCAAGCAGTTATTATTTATAAGAAATTATAATTTTGCAAGGCACAGGCTGTTTCGGATTACCTATACCGTTATATGGCAGCGCTGGTATTCCTTACTCATATAACTGACCTCCTCTCAACGTAGCTGTGTGGAATGTTAGAAATTCCAAACTATTATATAATAATTCCTAATTTTTAGCACATTTTGCCGGTAAACTTTATACCAATAATGCTTTGCACTATACCACCATTAACGTAAAAACAATGGTTCTGCTCTGTTGAAAGTCTGTTCTAGGAAGTCAAGTTTTGTCTGTGTACACAACTTTGTTTACTGTTTCGTCGAAGCCCATGCAACATCCAACAGCCTTCAGAATAACTTTATTTAATGGCATCATGTAACGAAAAGTTATAAAATTACTTTGGTCATTGACTCATCACGATAATGGGCACTTATAACTTATTATGTGTTATAATTTATTTGTGTCAATTGATAAAATTCATATCATGACTATAGCACTCAAACAAACTTATAAGCCAAGCAGTTTCATTAAGTTAATGACAAAACATGGACTTGGAATGCAGACTGGTTTCAAACAAAAGAAAAAAAATTGCCACCGTTTCCCGGAATGGCATATCTTGGAAATTAGGCGGCTTTGGTACACTTATTATAATTATGAAGAAACATGCCATACTTAAATAAACAAAAGGAAGCGAGAAAGTGGACTGGCACTAAAATAATGAAATCTGGGCTCATTTTTTTACGAAATTCAATCTTATACAGAACCAGGGTTGATTGATTTTAATTAGCAAACACATGAATTTTTTTAAGCAGTTCAAGGAATAAAAACATAATGCCTCTATCGACAGTCTATTGCATTTTTAATGGCGATTTGGCACTTAATTTAAACCTGTAAACTCTAGGAAATACACGAAAAGTTTGCTGCCAGTATTTTAAACTTGGAAATCTATCATTAATTTATTAGAGAAAAAACCACTGAATTTGATAAGATGCCTTACCACTTTATCTATATATGATTAATAAAATAGCAGTACATGCATCAATAAGCATATGTTTTATCAACCATAATCGTTTACATGCTTATGGTTACCGAAAAAACAAATGAAACATGCAGCTCAAAGAAATGTGCTGTCTCACCTTATAGTTCGCTTATCATAAATTCAAGATTATTAGTGACCTATATATAGCGTAGTTTACTGCAGTTAATAAAAAAATCGAAATTGCTGTATTAGCAATATATGGTCTAAATGGTGTTTAACTGGTTTTTTTATTTTGTCTTAAGTTGAATAATAAAAATTTGATTTTATGTACAAATGGTTTTTATTCACCATGTATAAAAATCGAATTTTATTATTCAAATTAAAACGAAAAAATAAAAACAATTAAACGTCATCCGTTCTTTCAAGCAAGGAACAATGTACTCACGTGGTTTTATTCCAAAATATAGTTCATCACACGTGCAAATTACACTTTCTGTTCTTTATTTTGCACGTGCATTGAAGAATATATTGATAGGCGACGTCATTAACATGCCAGTGGTATTTCGCCCATTATACTCAAAGAAAATTGTTCTTTTCTAGGGTGCTCTTCCTCTTCAATAATTCTCAATTCAATTTAATTTCTACTTAATACATTACCATACAATCAGCATACGTATTATGCCATTTGGTATGGGAGGTAATCCCACATTCAGGAGAAAGGCTATTTTTTATTTTGATGGGATTCTCCCCTGCATGCAGAAGCATGATAATGAAGATTGAATGTTGGCAAAATATATATCCACAAAATATTACAGAAGAAATTCATTAGCCCATTTATTAATTGTGTTGTTATCATTGTAAATATACTTTTCCTTCAATTAATTACATGTAAGTGTATCTTCTTCTTCTTTTCCATGCTCGTGTGTTTTAACATACAAATTTGTTATTGAAACTGCGGGCTGTATCATTCTTCATTGCAAAGTATATTAATTAACAATTCCTATTACTCTAAAAGTAAAAAATATTATTTTTATTGTTGTTATCCTTTGGAGAATGGGATAATCCTCCAAAAAATTATTTCATTTCATTTCTAAATTGCTAAGAAGTTACTTTAACATTGATCAATCTGGAATATATCGACAGTGCATGTTTGCATTGAACAGGTATGATTCAGTACATGATCTATTTTGTACCATTTTCTGAATGGTGCATGATAAAAATAAACATATATTGCCATCCTAGGTTGCCATTTTTCGTCATTTAACTGAAACATGGTCTGGTCCTTGGGAGAGAAGGGGGCCATGCGTTTAGCACCCCCCTACCTACAAAAAAATGTAACCACGAGTAGTATTATTTGAGTTTTTATCCATAAATGCCAGTGCAGCAATCTTAACATAGAAGAAATGTGCCATTCTCATCTTTATTTCTATTAATCACAAAAGTTGAGTTCATGAAATAAGACAAGTTCCTCTTAAGTAACTGTGATGGAGACAAATTTCTATCCGCCACAAACAATTCTCTTCAATTTCTCTCTGGTGGGTGCTTAATTTTTTTGACACGAGTAAATCGCTTTATTTTTATGGAAGTTATTAAATTTAAAAAGTGCCCGAAGGCCACATTTATATTTTTGCGGTGAAAATGTATTATATAGAGGGGGTGTCTATAAAATAACTTGATGATATTATCCCAGATTAAAAAGGCAACTTGCCTGAATGAAAAAAAGAGATTGTATTTAGACTTTGAGAATTAAACTGGTATATTTTATATAGGGCTTACTGGTGTTAGGAGGGTTTTTGTAATAATTTAGTGATATATGCCAAATGGTTTATTGCAAAAAAGGGAAATTCTTTGCTATAAATCTATATTGGTTTGCCTTTATATGTGTACATATGCTTATATAAATGGCTCTTTCTTCTGAAATATTGTTATTGGTGCTGTTTGCTTTTGCACTATAGCTTTCCTCTCAATAGTTTTCTTTTTTATTTTTGCAATGAATTTTGGTATTGGCGCCACTGAAATTGTTTTCTAGAATACAAACATATTATAAAATAATTTGTATGCCTTGTTGTCTTATATATATATATAATATAAAATCTATTACGAGATTATTGAAAATAATGAATATACATTTTCATTATTTCGGTAAAAATTTCCAATGAGACTGGAACAATGACGCAATTTTATTTTTATTTGCTTACAACATCATCAATTTTTTGTTGACCTGTATAGAAATAATGCTATGATTAGGATGTCGCCTGCTTTTTCACTATATTGAACATTTTTTATCATAATATAAAATAATGTCTAAAGTTTAACGAAGATTATGAGCAAATGTATAGTCTAGGTCTATCTTATTGATTTATTGCCTAATTTAAAGGTGAAGTCTACTTTTGTAACAAGTTAGTTTTAAATAATAGTGAAAACAAAATTAATAATAAAAAATCAGTCACATATTTGAGATCTGCTTACCATTATTAAAAATAAACGAGTTTTTAAAAAAAAAAAACAAGAAGGGTGACATCTTCCCTGGTATGGTTGTGCTATAACACCACCACTACTCACTACTATGCCATCTACTGAAGAATGCTTGTCATTGCGCCATTAAGAGTCCTTGTTTGGCATCCCTGTTTCTCTATGGAATACTCACTTGCTCTGGTTAAACATGAATGTCCATCGGTTTTTGTCGCAATATTTTTGTCAAGGACAACTTCACTAATTACTAGAAAAATCCATTGTAAGTACATTAATTAAAAATGACTTCTCTCAGGTGAAAGTTGTTTTACATTAAAACATCTTTTTCATTATTACTATTATTATTTTGTAAATTAACGGTGCATGAATTTATATTTAGCTGGAATTGCATTTCTATGTATAACTTTTCCATGGCTTTCCTTTAATTTGATTTAAAATTGACTTGTTATAAAAACAGACTTCCCCTTTAATTAAAAAAACATTGGTAGTGCCGGTATGTAATGTATTAACCTCGCTAAAAATGTTTTCATTAATTTTAGTACGAATTATTACAATTTTTTAAGATGGAAAATTGTAAATGAATTATTTTTTTTTTAGAATATAAGTGTTATCATTAGATTTAGTCTGTAACAAGTGCTTTTGCATTATAAGTTTATGAATTAGTCGGAAGTTACTATGCAGATTAAAATTCCTTTTCTAGTTTTTTGAGATGCTTTAAATCTATTAAATATACATTTCTTCATGATTTTGTCTGCATGTATTTGCGTACTAGTCTTAATTGTCATTTACCTGAAATTGTTAGCAAAAAAAAACAACACTTTCTTATGAAAGTTCTTATACTTCAATTTCACTGTTAATTCTCATGGATTTAACTGACCAATTCAGAAGTCATGTCCACCTGACTGCTGCCTAAGTCATGAAATTAACAATGATTAAGTGGATATATTTTGTGAGTTATATCTAATGCTGTATGCCATCTAAATTTATAAAAATAAGAAATATGTAATGTGGCTGAAATGATAATATATACTGTTCCCAGATGGATCAGGGAAATTGTAGGAAAAGCAGTCAGAATTGAAATGTAGATTGACTATCTGGAAATGAGCCTATAATTAAACTTGTTTATTCAAATTTAAAATGCCTATTGACAAACAAGTGATATTTTCATTTAAAATGACAACTTTTTGATCCTATCAGTTTTCCTCGATTTGCTCAATATCACCGCCAATTCCATATCATAGAAATTATTATTTCAGCTTTGGTTCATATGGTCATTGGAGATTCATATAAAGCGGCTGTTTTGTATTCATTTGTATGCATTAATTATGTGCATATGTTTATCAGGATCAATGTATTTGAAATTCATGTCAGTTTATGGGTCTGGGAACTTCTCTCATCCGCATAATTAAGCTTCAAATTAATTGAAGATATTTCTCTAGAGCTTTCAGCAAACTCGTGTCTTGCTTTTTGACATTATACGTTGAACCACATCAACTTTATCCACTGCATAACAAGTCTTACAGGCTTACATAATATCAATGGAGTTTCTAAATCATTCTTTGTATATGATGTATAATAATATATATCCCTACATATAATGCATGCATATATACTGTATAGTGTTAAAGCCCAAGGAGATAGGTTATGCATGCAGGGCTTATGGCTGCTTTTGGATTTTGCAGGTTTGGTGGCAGTGTTGCTGATTGAAATGGTGGTTTGGGATTCAATATTTGCTTGGATGTGTAAATGACATGGACGAATGGCTACACTATGTTTACCATGTGTTTATAGGATGCGTTGCTAGTGAAACCAGCAGTGCCCTTTCATATACTGAGCTAAACAAATGAAATATTTTTTTTTATAATTTGGCATTTTGAAAAGAATTGAAACGGTTCTAACACATGCACTAGATTATAATATTGACCGAATATTTGGTATTCAAATTTTACAGTAATGTTATTTTTAAACATACACGCATGTTCACTAAACGAATTAATTAAAAAAGGGTTAAATAAGTCTATGCTTATCTATAAAGAAGGCTTTCTGTCTGTCTGTCTGTCTGCTCTTCATACACGGTAATCTGTACTTTCAAATTATTCTAAGCTTTTCCACTTTCTTTTTCACATCATTGAAACATGTAGTCAACATCTATATACGAGGGTATACATACTTGTATCCATACACACATAAACCGGCTAATCGTCTTTTAAATATAAAAACTCATTTCGTTTACAAGCAAAAATTGTTTAAGCAAACGGACATTTTGATCACGTGTGCATCCATGGGCAAGTTATGTACACTATTTACAATTCCCATACGCGCTGCATTGTTAAACAACTCATTTCTAAAAAATTAAAAAAAAACAAGTAGCAATTAAGGGAATGCTATCGAAATGCTTATAATTTTTCTTCTAGGTATGTATTTAGCCCTATGTCATTTTTCATTACTTTTACTTAAAAATGTTTCATTTTCATTTCATCTAAAGATAAATCAGCCGAAGGTTATGGAACCTTAAACACTGTTTTCAATAATCTTTGGTTTAGTGTTATAGATCGGAATTCTTAAAAATAGCATTAAAATTAAAACTAATTAATTTAATTAAACTTAATAATAATTTTTACTTTGTAATTTGAATTTCCTAAAAAATAACTCAGCTAGCAACCGAACTGTTTTGTTAATTACATCAAACACACTATAAACTATGCCTTTATAGTTTTTTCTCAAGCATCAATCTCTTTTCTTTTCATTTGATCTGCATGATAAAGAATTTAGATATTTTAGGGAAGAAATATATCAGCTGTGATGCTTTGCAATACGATATTTTTTCCTTAATCATTTATTATTAATTCAATTAAAAAGTAATATAAAAAATTTAAGTTTTTTATTTTAGAAATTATCGTATTGTATCGGGAATATTCGCCAAGAGTCGGAATCGACTGAATGGCTATCGCATCTTTTATCCTCGGATAAATATGGTAGCTATAGTAACTTATAATGAGTTTTAGTTTCAAGTGTATTTTTGCACCAATGGCTATTTTTCTTTTTAAATTTGGGAGAATTAGTAATTTGCAAGTGCGATGCACGTGAGCAAATTTACACTGATGGCAAAAAAAAAAAAAAACAGTACGTCAGGAACTATACTGTTGCCACGCATAGACAATTTGTCACATTAGTGATTGACAAAAAATGTTTATAGTAAATTACAACTAAAAAAACAGGTAAATTTCGATAACCGATATGCTTTATATTTGAACATTTTTATTATTCGCCATCTTGGAATTTTGATCGTTCGATGGCAGCACAACCATGACGTAATAAGTCAAAATAAAGACTGTACTTACCAAACGCATGTTTACTATATATACTTTCTAATATTGGCATAGGGGGCGCATTTTCACTGAAATGCGCGATTTTATGAAAAATCTTAACATCAAATTTCATGCAGATCTTCGCAGGAAATATTTACTTCAAATACAAATATAATAAATGCCAATTGAAGAGATAATCAATAGCATGGGTAATGGAATTAAGGCGCCTTTTTTGCCTGGGTAAATCCAAGAATGTAAAAAAGCAATTAATGGATGAAGGAAACAAATTTTCTTAAAATGGACCTTAATTTAATTTTAACGCAAAATTTTGGGAAAAGATTTTAATCACAATGCCAAGATATTAATAGTTTCTTCTATTCGGTATATTTGCGGCTCGTGCATCCCTTTGGTTGCCTTAAAAAGGAAGACCACCATAGACAATTTTTTTTTCATTCTATAGTAAAGAGAAAAAAAAAATAATATTACAAAAATTTTACAACTGTGTTATGCATATAGTTATTTTACAAAATGTTAAAATTTGAATTACACGTCATAGACCAGTTCATTTTAGCAAAGAACAATGTACTCTGTGCTCGATTGAAAGGAATGTGACGTCAGCTTCATTTACTTTTTTTTTGCTTAACTATTGCAAGAAAAATATTTTGGTCTTCGGTGGTCTATCACTTTAATGAAGTGTGTAACATTTCTATTCCAAGTGAAATTTCCCATAGAGAAATCCAAGGGAACTAATGGGAACAATGGGACAGGTTAATGGGACTAATGAGCACAATGAGAATAATAATGAAACATAATGGGATCCCATTGCAATGGGGATTTTTCTTATGGGACAATATGAGACAGTCCTATTACTATAAGCCTTCAATGGGCTTCAATTGGACATTCCTATTCCAAGTGAAATTTCCCATAGAGAAATCCAAGGGAACTAATGGGAACAATGGGACAGGCTAATGGGACTAATGAGCACAATGAGAGTAATAATGAAACATAATGGGATCCCATTGCAATGGGGATTTTTCTTATGGGACAATAT
>JAQFYV010000551.1:0-10951 GCA_034695065.1 Choneiulus palmatus | reverse complement strand
GATCCAGGAATTTTTCCAGTGTTTGGAAAGGTAAGGGGGTGGGGGGGTGGGAATATCATACTATCATAAATAGCTAAAGTTTTTTTAGCATTGGTAAGTTGTACCCATAAGTCTAATATTATATAACAATAGGATTGTCTGGGAGGGGAGTTGGTCCGTACCCCCTTCCCCTCCCTCTGGATCCGCCACTGACTAAACTGGTTACCCCCCAAACCTATTGCCAAGACCTAGATACAAGATTTAAATGAAGGAGTAAAACTCCCTGAAGTTCCTTACCCCCCCCCCCCTCCCCAACATATCCTGTACTACCCCAAGAAGTGACGACGTTCTCCCCCTCCCCCCGGGGCATTTCCCCTTCACCAGTATTGGATCCACAAATATTTCCAGGGGGGTCCAAGCTAGGAATGTTTCCGGGGGGGGGGGGGTGGTTCCATGTCAGTAAAAATTACTCAAAAACGCTTTGTAACATTGATAAGTTGTACCCATTAATCTGATATTATATAGTAATTGGATTGTCCGGGACGGGGAAGTCCGGGACCCCCCTCCCTTCGGATCCGCCACTGCCCTTCCCCCCACCGGCCAGTGTGAGATTTTTTAAAATTTAACTGAGGGGTTCAGTAACTGTATTGAGACTTAGTCACCTTCTCCCCCCCCGGCCACATTTTCTTATGTATTGGGTATAGGCTATGGAACCAAACATGCTCAGTACTAATGGTTTGCACCTCACCCCCACCCTGGAAAAAATCCGGCGGGTCCCATGTCCCGAACCTATTACCAAGACCAATTTATAAGCTTTAATTGGGGAGGGGGGGTTCATCTGAACTGAGGGGTTACCCCCCCCCCCCCAACAAATCCCACACTGCTTCCTTCAGCGTCTATCTGTTGCTAATGTTTTCTCGAAGAAAGTTGCGTCTTTGGAAAACATGCTCCTATTTTTGCATTGTCTGTGCCCAGAGGGCGTTGCTTGCATAGGGTGCACATTCTATTTTCCCTCATGTTTTGCCAGTGGCCTTTCATTCAGTGCTACCGTGATACACGCTCGGATCGGTTGATAAAAGCGGGTGAAGGAAACACGCTTTTAATAAGCCTACTTCTCTCGCTGGAAGTTTTTTCCTTTTGAAATACGAACGTAATTCAAATGTAGATTATAAGATGCGCTTAGCGGAAGATTGCATTGCATTGGACGTGGTCATTGGAATTTAATTGATGTTGAAATGAAATCGGACTGTCAACAACTTCTTACTCGAATGCCATAATACGAGTGAAATTGAAAAGAAAAAAAAAGTGTCGGTGTTTTGGTCGGATAAAAATAGTAGAGGCCCATCGTATCACCATGAAACGCAGTAGGAGTGGCAACAATACCATCAACAATTTCTACGTCATGTTCATATTCTTAATCAAAGGTAAGGAATAACGTCAACCTAGTAAAAATTCCAGTATAAAATTACCAGTAGTACGGTATATAGTATTACCAGAGTTAACTCTGGTATTACTGGTATAGTGTTTTGGCATACTGACTCATGCAGAATTTGGCAAAAAAATACCGGTACCTACTGCTCGGAAAATTTTCTGCAGAGAAATACTGCACGGAAAATTTTCTGCAGAAATCTGGTACCTTATTGCACAAATATTTCTGCAGAAAATTACCAGTTTTATTGCATGAAAAAATTCTGCAGAAGAATTGTCCAATTGGTAACAAATGGGCAGACCACAAGGAAAGATGAATAAGATGAGACTAGGTGGCCCAATCAGACTGAATCAGTGAACAGGTCTCATATCTTATTCATTCGAATTGCCCAATTTTCTGCAGAAAAATGTAACAATTTTCTGCAAAATGTTTTTGTTCATAGAAATTTTACAGAAGAAATAATTATGCCATTAATTAATTAATTAAAACTTTAAAATCATTTTAGCTTGACAAATGCTGCAATTAGTTCCTGCATTTCTGGAGAAAATGATTTCTTTATTTAGACCTAGTGTCATAATAATTAAAATCAATAATAATAATTGTAATCAAAGGATACAGTTCTATGTGTACAAAGTTGCAAATGTGTTAACTACTATTTTAATCCCTAAAATTCTCTGCAGAATAAATTATACAGGAAATTTTCTGCAGAAAAAAAGGCCCAAATTTTTGCAGTATGTTTCAATTCAACTAATTACCCTACAGTCAGCAATTAAATGCAATTTGGTAGGGGGGATATCTCACTCTCAGGATAACTATCCTATTTAATGCGAGAATTAATGTGATGTAATGTAATAGCGACAATGTTTTGCCTAAGCACAAATTTCCTTAACCCTTAGGAAATTCACTTGACTTTACCAAATAAATTTAATATGCCAAATTTTGTCTGTAATATGTACAAATACAGGCTGGACAGTGTAAATGTTTCTTACGAAAATAAACAATATACGAGGCAATAAAAACAAAGCAAAATGGTTTTCGGTAATTTACAGCTTTATAATCAATCCTTTAAGATCCAGACAGACCTGCCCTGCCAAGAAGATTATAACAAATATTTATCTTATCCCATTTCACTGGTGCTTTTCCTCAAGGGAAATTTCTCATTTCGTGGAGCACAGTCAATTGGATTAGACACTGGTCCGAAAGGCTGACATTCCCATTTAATGTTAAATAAATCTGACATTCAAGGAGCACCCTGTAGATAGGCAATCAGCGATAGCATTCGTGTTATGTAAATTGGTCTACTTTTCTACATATACCTACGTAACTCTCAATCCTTTTAACAGTTTTAAGCCATTTAAAAATGAATTTTGACCTGATCCTCCCTAGCTAGCACAAAAAGTAATTTTATAGAGTAGGCTTGCACATCTGAGCCATGCAAAAGCGGATAATAGTTTTATGCATATTCTAAACGATCAATTTTACAGATTGACTTGTTTTTCAAAAAGTAAAAAATAAATAAAATAATAGATGCAAGAATTCCTAAATACATTTCTTAAAATGCATTTTAATTACACTTATCAAATAGTTTCAACGAATTTTGTAATTAAAAGAATATATGAGTAGCATTAAGAAGGAAACATCCGAAAAAAGTAACTCGCAGATTTCACTTCCACTTCCGTTGATGGTTTTTTGTGTCATTGGATAACTTAAGATTTTGAATTACATTTTATTAAGTTTCTGAATCATCCAAATAAAAAACAGGAATTTAAAGCGGAAATTTCGTCTGTTGTAAAGGGTAGCTATTGGGAAAACTTTCACAAAATCTAAAAATGTACTTTTAACATGCACACTACACTTGACTCTTACAGCAATGATAGAGCATGGTTAAATGTTTAGATTTCTGAGTCCATATAAATAAATGAATATCCAAAGTGCTTATATTTAGTATGTAAGCACATATGGCATTCACTAATTACAAAATCCCAGGTTAAGGTATCACTTTAGAAAAAATGCCGGTCAATTCAACTAATTACCCTACAGTCAGTAAGTGAATGCCTTTTGGTAGGGGGTTGATATACCAATATCAGGAGAATTCTCCCACATCAGTTTACTTAGACAACATTGCTAAACTAAATTTCTAAAAATTTTAAACTATCTTTAGGAAGATTATTCCGTTGTCTAATAGTACGTAAAAAGACTGACCATGCAGAACCGGTCAGTTCGCCTATCAATTAGCATTCTCTAAATTTCGGTATTTTTTAAGAATTTGTATGCCGTTTTGTTAGGAAATGGCGATGTATTTAATTGTCAATGGGAGATTAACATGGCTGAAACCCCACCTTGACACAAAACAATCAAGAATTTTTGAGGTAATGTTCAAGCTATATTGATGCATTATATAAAAAGAAGATTAATGTGCTTATACCTATCACTATTTACCTGTAGGCATGCATAATATTAATTTAAATCAGATACCAGACACGAAAATTGCGATGTCTGCAGGCTGATATCATCACCTCACTGGATGACGTTAGTTAAATCTAGATAGTAAAGACACTATACCTACTTTCAATTTCTAAAATGTCTGCGAGCAGTATTTAGTATTACAAACCTAGCTGCTAATCATAGATTCATTCGTGTGAAAATTGGTTCAAAAAATTGCATAAAACGTTCTACGGTATTACTTAAAGGGAGAATACCATGCAGTTAAAACGCATTTAATAATCCAATTACTGTTGTGCAAGAAAATCTCAGACACCATATAAAGTTTCTCAATGAAAATGGCCGTAGGTGGTGCATTTTAATAGAAACACTTGTACAAGTATGTTATGCTACATAATTCAAGCTTCCTAATTGAAATTGGTATTTTAAAAAGTTCTTGTAAGCTCAGATTAAATGACACTAAAAAAACGATAGACAAAACCTTGCAATAGATGTAATAGAAATACGAATTATTTTTTCTTCCCATTCTGTCTTCTAAAAGCGATATTTTATTTGTTCTTCAGGGAATCAAAAGTGTTTTATTTATACAAGTAGCTTTAAGAAATCTTTGACTGCAAAAAGCAACAAAAGAAAGGAATATATTCCAAGTCGCATTCAAAATGCTTTATATACCGCATGGACCATATTCACGAGTATGTTTCCATTTTTCTTAAACATTTTTTTTGCATTTTAATGCATTTTCCAAGAATATTTCATAAAATATAGGCACAAGGTGCATGTAAGTGTTCGGTTAAATGGACATGAACTTGCTATGCCCTGGAATTTACTTTAGGTAAATACCATCATAAAATCCAATTTGCACAGCCACGGATCTATATGGGAGGGGCCACGAGGCGATGCCCCCATCATTTTGCACTGAAAGCCCATCATGCAACCGTAAAATATATTTGTGATGATAATTATCTGTAGGTAGCCAACCGCCAATAACCCCCCCCCCTTCCCCCAAATCCATCCCCCCCAAAAAAATATATTTTTTTTAGGAACCATGCTCTAGAATACTGGGTGACAAAATGTCAGATCAGTGAATATTGATATTCAAATTTGATTACTTAAATGCATGGTGCAAAAAAAAAATGAAAAATTAAGGTGTGATCACAATATAAAAGCAATTCATGAAATCACCAATACCACAGAGCCACCTGTTGAGTGGCTATGGCGATTTCAAGCGGGGACTATTACTGTTCTGCGCATGCTCAGTTGGAATGGTGACCTCCTGAATTCATGGGCTTATTCTATCTTATCTGAAAAATTTAATATGCCAATCCAATTGAGATTGTAAGGATAAAATTTAATGATCTTAAGCCTACCAAATTTAAAATACATGCATTACACATTTTAATTTTATCGCATTCAATTTTTAAAAGTTTAAACAGAACATGATTTTCTCCCCACAACTCGTAGAATCACAATTTTCAAATTGTAGATAATTCAGCTTGTCAAAAGAATTTAAAAATTCTGCAAACTGTGTTCTAAATATATTTATCTGATTTCAAATGGTCATCTAAGTCTGTTTAACGTATTTCCTTTATACAGATATAATATACTCTTGTAGGATATTTTCAGATTGTTAATAACGCAAATGGATTATTTGATGACTCCAGTACCATCATATCTCATATGTATCACGTATTATTTTTGTAATTTTTTATTAAATTTGTGTTAATGGACATAATGACAATAATATTTAACATTTGTGACGAAAAAAAAAATGTTTTCTTCTTCAGATATGAATTTTGACATGATGATGAAATTCCTTTGTAAATTTAATTAAACAAATTAATTGTTTTTTTAATATCAAGTGTGAGTACATCCTTCACCCCTCGTATTTCCTAGCGAGATTTGGAGAGTGATGACAACTTTTTCTTCATCTTCAAGATCATGTAATTCAAGAATGATCTCGAACTTCCCTATTTTGGGTAAAAGTCACCAATTCTCACAGTATCTATCACAATTCTTAAAATATATACACCCCCACCCCCCCACCTTCCCTATAGAAACCCTCATTGGTGTTCTGCATTAATGGTGGTTAGTAGGATTTTATTTTATTTTTTTAAATGGAAGGGAAGAGGTCAACAAAATGAAAATAAGCATTTTTTTTAAAAAAAAAAAAAAAAATAGGGGGTGGGGGAATGTGTAGGGCAAAATGACGAAGTTTTTCAATTGGGAAGGAAGTAAATATGAGTCGAGTTAAATCAAGTTTAAAACTAGATGCAAAACTAGAGATGTATACCTGATATATAACAAAACAAAATTTGTCAAGGGGGGAAGAAGGAACTCAATTTTCTGTGGATGACAAAATTAAAATTGTCTTGAAAATGTTCTAAATGACCAATATTTAGATGTCATGCAATATCACTTTACAACAACAACACCCCGACTTTCTCTGACAACAAGTTCCATTTTCCTGACTTTCCTTAACCAAAATTAAAATTTTCCCTGGCCAAAAAAAAAAACCTTGACATCTAAGTGAATTATGATATATTGAATAAAATGATTGAATTTAATGAAAGTGACAACAATCAGTTTTTCGTTTGCAGATTTAATGTTAATGACAATTAAATATTACATTCTTGAAATGAGAATACAAAGCGCTGCACAGGGGTACTGCATAAAATTTTACGCGCCATACAAATTAACTGATTAAATTTTCATATTTTTTTATTTACTTAAAGAATTTCCCAGACTTTCTCTGACTTTCCCAGGCCAATATGGACCCTAAACAAGCAAAGTAAAAAATGTCAAAATAAACAAAATTACCCCCAATGTAACTAGTTGCATTACTATACTCGTTTTATTATCACCCACAATATCTTAATTAAAACTACACATTGTTATTAGCACCAAAAAGCCCAATGGACACCATGGCGAAATAGGGTCACAACCTACTTTGAGTCAGTAATGAATTGCCTCATCCCGCAACTGCAATTTAAACAAACCATTAGTCTTATATAGCCTAAATTCGAGCATATTTGCAAAAAAATAAAAAAAATCTCTCAACGAGTCATTGTCTTAGCACTAATATCATGAAACATAAGACATGGGATAAATTTACTATCTAAAGAACCACACTTTTTAACTCCCTACATACAGCTAATCACCATAAAACATAATTAATAAAGCCATATGATTACTCATGATCCAGGTTAATGTAGAACATGTTATAATGAAAAAGTTACTCCTTAAGCAGACATGTTTATGTCTTCTTGTTATTATGTAGGACATTATAGACAGTTTGGCTTACCACAAAAATTTATCATGCAGGTTAACATTTATGTTCAAAGGATTATATAGCTCAATAATAAATCGAGACTACAGCCATCAAATGGTCTCCAGTTTTAGCCATATGAGCCTAAAACCTATACTTTTCTCATTAAGCTAAGCTTTAACACACATCTCCAGCAAATAAAAACAATCCAGATAAAAGTTAATTGGGGCAAAATGAAGACATTATAGCCAGATACATATGTAACACAAGACAACATGATGAGGCGTGAGCTATATGTTTTACTAGCAATCAAAAATATTTATATGGGCACAGTTTACGGAAATTAATTTTAATACTGGTATACATGCAAAAATGCACATTGATGCAAAACATGGATTAATTGGGATAATGTATTTGATTAAGCGTAGAAGAGGAAGAAAATGTGGGGTATTATTGAGAAAAATAGATGAGTAAATGGCCACAATTTGCCACTGCAATCTGTCGAAACCACATATGGTTTATGAATCATTAATACTCCCCATTTACGGAATATAATACTCTATAAGATTGAATAAATTAATTCATATTTTTCGAATATGTAACACGAATGAAGTATAATCCTCTTCTGCTTTTGAATGACACTTCGTTTCAAAGTAAAAGCGTATAGTACTCTTAAGAAGATAAATACCTTAAATAAATACATTACATTAACTTAGGTGGAAAACTAATTATAACAGTATTTTGATATTTTGATAGAAATCTGAAACAGTTTGTAAGGAATATCATGGCACTTCAAAATACACTGCATCTAACAGAAAGGAAAGGAGGTGGGATGGGAAACATTTTAAATTAAAAAATAAAACTCAGTCATTGTTTGACAAACATTGGCAATAAATTAATTTATTTTTAATCTGTATTGCTATGCCTTGGTCAAATGCGTGCCAAACAGAATAAAAAAAAAATTATTTTTTACACCATAATTGACAGTTTGTCACTATGTACCATGCTGATTAAAGTAACTGACCTAATATAGAAAGATTTCTACATAAAGATGAACGATGATGACTGGTCCTAAAGCATTTCAACCTTTTGCTGAACATGATATGGTAACCAAAAACCAACTCTCAAAACTGGAAACATCTTATAGATGACCAGCCAATTGCAACAGGCTGGCTAACCGGAACATCTTAACAAATATCTGTCATTTTTCATTATCGCAAACTGGCATGATAAGTCTATAGCATTTCCTTATACAATCTCATATGAGCAAAATTATACGAGGTAGTTATTTCTGCAGAAAATGTTTTGCAGAATCAATTAAGGCGACGAATTTCTGAAAGCAAAATGTAATTTCAGTAGAGACATATGCCTTGAGCAAAAAAAAAATGCCTGATGAAGCATATTTTTCTGCAGAACATTAATGGAAGTTTTACTAAATGTAGAAATTCGATAATATAATTTGTAAGTCATCTTTTCAGAAACGTGCTATATAGAAACAGTCACCATATCATCCATTTATATGTGTTACTACAAATCCCTTAATTGTTTCAAACAGTTAAAATTAAACTCTTGTGTGAATTACTTATAAATTTATTGTATAGATTATTTGATGGCCTAGTGGACACTGTAAATGATATCATAAAAATTATCCTGAATTAATTTAAGAAAGGATTTGAATACCTTTTTAATTTTGTTAGTGTAATTTCAATATTAAATTTTATGACTGGCAAAACCGAAATTAATTTAAAAAATACTTTAAATTAGGCCTATATAATTATAATTATATAAGGCTCCTTATACACCAATCAGAGTTTAGGTTTTAAAACATGAAATTATCTATCATGGGTAAATACCATTATGTTGGCTAGGTTGAAAAAAGCGATTGTTTGTCCAATAAAGTCTTTATATTTCATAAAATTTGCAAACCAGCAAATCTAGATTCCAAAATGGCAAGGGCTTAATCCTAAGTTACTATAGTGCAGGTACAAAGCAACTAAACAATAAGCAATTTATTTTCTATAGATTTGATAGTAATCTTCTTTACTTTTTCTTACAATTAATATCTTATTGAACAGAGTACATAGCCAGGGCACAAGTGTCCTAACCTCTGCCTATAGAATTTAGGTCGATATTATTTTAATCGACCAAAGTTATATCCCATTGTATACACTTAAAGTAGCAAAAAACGAATGAGCTTGGAAAAATGATTTAATGAACTGGAAAATTTTTTTATTGACATTTCAGGTCCAAACAAAGCTTTCAAAGAATCAAATAGTGATTCTATACCATTCTATGAGGAAACCTGGGGACAAAAGAAATCCAGATTGCAATAATAAATTTTAGAGAAGAAGAAAAAATCTCCAATAAAAAACTAGTGTGAATCAATAGAGAGAAAATATGGAAACTATAGATATAAAGAATTCTTCCAATTCCAAAAGTAGCAATCAAAAGGATCTGGAAATGGTTTATAGTAAATTTGTTTTGCCTTTGGGGCGCTAACTTTATGACTACTGAAAGCATTAACGAATGCATCAAATCATTTTTTTTCTCTTGGAAAATCTCTTAAAACTTTGAATATCCACAAGCCTATAAAGAAACTTTTTTAACAAGAGCTATTATGAAAGGTTATCAGCCATTGAAAGAAGTGCAGGGAGTAATTAAGGCAAGTTTTATTTCTGAAAGCAGAAGTTTGTTATGAGTCCTAAGGTTTAATGAACCATATCCAAGCGAAGGCATGCTTCGTTCGGCAAACTGCAACACTGCTTGCTGGATGCACTTTTGACGCAGACACTAATTAAAATAATAGCCCAAAAAGTAATAAGTATGCCATAAACCGTATGTAATGCCAAATACTTCAATTACCATAATAGATTTCCTTAGATTTTCTCTTGGACAGAGTATACTTAGAAGACAATGAAACCACTCTCATTTCTCCAATGAGCAGAAGCCTATATATATCGTTTAATACACATCAGGGTTTAAATGGCCATAAGTTGCCCATAAAGTTAAGGATCCAGTAAATGAATGCCGAGATTTTGGCCCATTTACTAGGGGTTTTAATCAATTAAACAGTTAGGGCCTACAGTTACTCTGATAACTTGGCCTAAAAAAACAATATCTGTATTTTGGAAATATTGTGGAACCTTCTTTACTAAAGAGGAAGTCCATCCTATTAAACAGTTTTTTTTTTTGTTATTTTTCAATAGTAGACTGAAAAAACACTTATGTTATGCTTATTTTATTAATAATAAATAAATAAAATAAATTAAGGTTCATGAACGAGGCACCATGGACTAGTGATTGACGATCTAGTGACGTACTAGCCCTTCATTTGGCCAACCATGAAATAGTGCCACTTGCTGTGTTTGCACATTCTTAAACCTATAAACGGCCTAACCTGGCTTCCTATATTCTCTGCCATGATTCTCACTAGTAGTGCGGCCTGGCATAAGAAAACTGCATTTCGAGAAACAAGTCTGCAATTTGGCAAGTTGTTAGGTAATATGTAGGAGAGTATTTTAAGATATGGAGGCAGTTGATATCACTTCCGGTTCAGGGTCCAGCCTGCTACAATGTTAGGCCTATGAAATTGTTTCTTCTCTCATTTTCAACCAATTAAAGAAAACTCTTGTGACACTATTCCATAGGAGGCAAAATTCCATCCCGGTATGGGAAGCAAAAAAAAAAAAGAAAGTTTGTTACAACAAAATGGCTACCGTGTTACTCAAAGGCTCACGTTTCAGGATTACTTATATATTTTGCATTTCTACTATTAAATGCACAGGTCATCCTTGAAAAGGCAAGAACCGTCTTCCAGTAACGAGACTCTCGTTGTC